>RJWM01006765.1:0-81420 GCA_004363535.1 Dasyprocta punctata
TATGGACATGGACAGCTGGTCCCAGGAGTGGAGTGGCACAGGCCCCCACTCTCACAATTTGGGGTTGTTAAGGTCCTTTGTTGCTTCTGCTACCTCTTGGGTGTTATAAGCTATTTTCCTCTGATTCCCCTCTGCCAAACTACCCTGCCTTAGAGCCAGCCAATTATGAACTGAAACCTCTACAAACTGTGAGCTAAATAAACCATTTCTCCCTTAACTTGTGGTTGTTGGATATTTTGCCCAGCAACATGAAAGGTAATTAAGACAGAATTTGATACCAGAGAAGTGGGGCTGTGCTGTGACTACACATGACTATGTGGCTTATAAGCCTTTGGGAATTGCTTATGGGAAGAGTTTGGAATGATTCAGAGATATCAGTTAAAAGAGCAGAGCTGAAATGTCTTAGGTAGTACTTGATGGGAGATTCTGGTGAGAGCTCCAAAGACTAGCAGGCTGATAGAAATCCTGGTAAAGACCAGGCTCAGAAGGTTTCTTCTGGGAATAGGAATACATTGGCTATTGGACTGGAGGCAATGTATGTCATGACTTTGCAGAAAATTTGTCTGCATTTTGGTCACATCTGGAGACTTCTTCTGAGACTAAGATTAAGGGTGGCATATAATTAGTCTTGCAGAAGAAATTTTGAGGCAGTCTAATGTTAAGATGGTGCCGTGGCTACTGTTGGCAGCTTTTAGACAGATTTATGTTGAGAATCAAGAGCAAAGTGCTCAGCAGAATGATTTAAAACATTTTGCGATTGGCCAGAAAGGAAGCTCCACTAAAGCTGTGGACTGCAATGACAGAGCAGATATGATCTTGATTACTGAGAAGGAATAGAACCAAAAAGATAGCTTGAGGGCATCACAAGAAGCAGTAGAATTCCACTCCTTGCAGTCTCAAAATTGCAAAAGTGAAAGACTTGGTTTTGAGAAGAAAGCCCCAGAGCGTCATGTTCCAGAATGGTGGTGGCCTAGGGAAGTTGTTCCTTGAGATTTGGTTTCTAGGCATTGGAAGCCTACAGCCAAGAGAGAAGGAAGCCTGGCTGCTACTTACTTAACCTGGCAGCAGATCTTGGCGTCATCCACATAGTGCTGTTTTTTGTGCATACAGAATCCAAAACTTGTGGGATAAGGAAAGCTTCCACCCAGATTCTGGAAGAAGGCTTGGGAGCCAGGTAGTGTGTTCCTGAGAGGGCAGTGTGTGAAGCTGCAAGCATGAAGCCAAAGGTGCAGTGGAGATTCAGAAATTTTCAGAAGCTAGAAATGTGGACCCTTTGAGGAAAACAACAAAAATGGAGCAGAGTTGACCCCAGACATAAGCCATAGGAAGTACAACCACATGCAGCGTCATAGGGTCAGAGCCACCCAAGCCCTTTAGGCTTCGTATCTTTCCAGAGATTGCCTCAGATGCTGGACATGAAACTGCAGAATGTAACGTTTTTCCTGACAAATTTTGGACTTGCTTTTGTCCCATACCTTTGTATCCCCCTATTTGTAACCTTTGGAATAGTAATGTTTATCTTGTGCCATTGAATGTTGAAAGTGTTTAATTTTCTTTTCATTTGTGCAGGGACTTTCAGATAAGAATTTCCCTTAAATCTAAGAAGAGACTTTGGACTTTGACTTTTCAGCAATGCTGAAACTGTTAGGACTTTGGCAACTCTGGAAATGGACTAATTTTTTTTTTTTGCATAAAGGGATATGCATGAGTTTTGGGGGGCCAGGGATGGAATGTTATGGCTTGTGTTGTGACGTCCCCCAAAGCTTCATACGGTCATATGGGACTTTTTCAGAGGTGTCTGAATCTATAGTACATGATGCTGAATTGATTCGTGGTGCAATAATAGGCTCAAGGGCACTAAAATTAAGAATGTAAGTGCAACCTGCCCTCAGTAGTCTGGATAAGACAAAATGACAGAAAGTTGAAGTTAAGGTCCTTTGTTGCTTTTGCTGCCTTGTGAGAACCATGAACTGTTCCCCTCTGCAATGCCCCTCTACCAAGCCACCCTGCCTTGCAGCCAGCCAATTATGGATAGAAGTCCCTACAAACTGTAAACTAAATAAACTTTTCCTCCCTTAACTTATGGGCATCAGATATTTTGTCCCAGCAAAGAGAAAAACAACTAAGGTAATAGAGCAGGCACCCAGCAGGAAAAAAGTAAACCAGTGTCAAATGCCTGAATGACACAGATTAACATTCCTAGATTCCTATATAGCCCAGTGGAAGAGACTACGTGGAGCAGAATCAGCATCAGGATCATCTCTTCTGGCATTTCCACCCTCCTCTGGGTGTCTTTGGGCTTCCCCTACCACCAGCCCCTACCACCCAGTCCTTTCTTCAGAGACCCACAGCTGCTTCCCCCAGCTATGCAGTTACCTCATGCCCGGCCAGCTCCATACTCACCTGGTGTGCAAATTTAGAGCTGTCTATCCTTACTTGACCTGTGCAGCCACCGCTGCCTTTCACACTAGCTCAGCTGTCTCTGTACAGAGCTGGACTTTACAAGGAAATATAAACCAACTCATTTGGCAGCTATTCAAGGGAGACAGGCCAAGAGAAAAGGAACTGGGTGTTGAAAGAGAAAAATAAGTGCTGGAGTGATGGCTGTGAGTAGGACTTGGAGATAATAAAGGATGTGAGCAGTCCCAGCCTGAAGACTTGGTTTTCTTTCTCCTCCTGTGTATCACCCAGAGTCTAACATTTAGTTCATAAAGATCCAAAGTGACATTATCATAGGTAGCTAAGTAAAATAAAATTAATATATAGTCAGAGAGGAACTGAGCTGTCAAGGAAGTGAGCAGAAAAAATAATGACATCAGAACTGTGACCAGAGGTACATCTACAGAACACCAAGTCTCAGGACAAAAATCCAACAACCAGGCCTACATGTCTCTCCTAAAGGATGAGCAGTAACTTAGAATTATACTGTAATTGTTATCATCTGGTCCAGTAAAGTCCAGATAGACATCAGTTGTTACAGCAATTTTACATTTAACAGCAGTGAAGAAACAGTCCAGCATATGGAGAAGTGGAGGGAACCAAGCTATAATGCACTGGTGAGCTCAGAGGAGCCACGTACTCCAAAGTCTGATCCCCGAGCTAGTATTGGAAGTTACTTTTATAGTGTTTATTGAGTAGGGCGAGGGTCTTTTGCCAGCGACTGGAACTTTGCAAATATGGGAAAAACCTGGAAACAGAAACAGGCTGGGTACAGCTTGCACTGCTGGGACATCTTGCGGCTAGCAAGCCTGTTTGGAGAAATGGAAAGAGCTCTGTAGATTGTCAACATATTTGAGTTTTGAAATATTTTGAACACAAAAGTTCTTCAACATTTTTCCCCTTTGATCCTCCTAGTATATCTTGCCATAGGGCATCACTTACTTCTAGAGGCTGATGTATGGGGTTAGTCTGCACCACCATCTGATGCACAGATTGTCTGGTGAGGACTTGTACCTGGTTCTGGAGGAATCCCATCAGCAGCCTAAAGAGTATGATTAGGAGAATCCTAACCAAGGGACCAACCAAGATAAGAAGCCGTGACTTCCAGCTCATTCAGGAGAATGGCCAATTAGAGCTAGCCTGGTCTCTTAATCTACTTGCTAGCTTTTGTAGGCTCTCTGCAGCTCCCCAAACTGTATCAGACTGGTTTGTGTAGAAGCGGCACTCTTCTTCTATTAACAAGCATAGGCTCCGCTTTTCTGCTGTCAGAACGTCTAGCCTCTTTGGTTTTATAGAGCTACATTGCCTGGCAGTCTAACACAGCCCTCTTTGGTTCTGAAGAGCTATAGTTGCCTGGCAGTCTAATTCACACTGTAATGTGAGAAGAGCTTGGAGATATCACTTAAGCTTAGAGAGAGTTCTTGAAACAGGGATTTGTAAGAATCAATGGCAGTGATGAATTCAGCAATCCATGTCCCTGTCATAGTAGTTATGTCTAGCCCCACTAGGAAGGGGATGAGTACAGGAGGCTGATGGTGTCGGGCATATATTAGCATAGGGACTGGGAGTTCTTGGTCCCCTGGAACAATGTCCATCTTTGGTCTCAGGTAAACCAAGGTACAGGTACCAGTCAAGTTAACAGGGAGGCAGAGGTAGGCAGAAGTGCCAAAAACACTTAAACCCCACAAACTATAATTTCACAGAGCCAAAACCCCCAGGGTACTCAGGCAAAAGCAACTGTGTATCTAGAGAAGGTTAAAATCTTTGTCTTATATTTGCCAGACCCCAACCATTATGGCCAGTGTGGCCCCAGTCAGGGGGAATAGGAGTGCCTGTCCATAGTGTTTAACTTGGGTGATGCTCTGGGTATGCTTATTTTTCCAATAAAAGACAAACCTTTTTGTATCTAATAGGACCATTCCTGAGATTGGATAGGGTTGGGTAGGAGGCACTCTCATGGTGAGGAGGTTCTACTCCAAATGGTGATCGTTGGTGAATGGTGATGTAGGGATTGTGTCATCCATTACAAAATTTGGAGTGCTTTAAGAAGAGGGTTTGGGTGTCTGTTGTTGAGTGGCATAGTAGATGGTGCCCTGTGCGGAGGAAACAGAAAAGTGGTCTGGGATGATGTGTATGGGTTGAATAGTCCGTGTGAAATTACAATTTGTGGGATTTAAGTGTCTCAGGAAATCCCCAGAATGCACATCTGCTAAATCCACATAGGGCCTGGGAGTCAAGATTGACACCTTCCAAGACAGGTTGTCACATAGTCCAGGGCTACATTAGTGTTTCTGTCTTGCTGGCTTTAAGGAAAGTCTTTTCCCAAGTTTTGAAAGCAAAGGGTTTTAGTAGTGCATCAACTTCAGTGTGGTAGGAAGTACTGGCTAGTGACCAAACCCTAAGTGGGACTGGGTTGGTCTCAGTGGAGGTAAGCAAAGGCATATATGCAGAACTAACAGTCCCTGTCCAGTGTGAAATTGGTACAACTGAGTAAGGAATTGGTGAGGGTTATGGTCTTATGCATACATTTAGAGAGCAAGGGGAAGCCTTGGCCAGCTGCCTGGGATAAGCAGACAAGAAGAATAAAGACAAGCACTCTTGTCAAGTCGTGAGGCAAATGATACCAACAAAAACTCTACCCATAAAATTAATATCAAGGCTATGATGCACATTTCACTTAGAGACCAGGCCCTCTGGGCCACTGATGCAAGGCCTGTGGAAAAGAGAAGAATCACCAGTCCAAGGACAGAGATACCAAGGGTGACAGTGCATTGCAATCAGTCTCCCATAAAATGAGAGGAGCTCTCCTGTGAAAGGCAACCTCAGGCTTCTGCTGTGTTAGACTCTGGTGTGACTACAGCAAGCTTGTTATCTCTTGGTCATATTTTTAAGGTCATATTGTGTACCAGTAGTTCCCATCAGAGTTGGATCTTTAGCAGGGGTCTTTGGATAAGTATGAGCAGTCCAGATGGCTGAAGGATCCTCAGGGCTAACACACTTTCATCCACAAATGGTGTATCCAAGGGTCAATACCTGCAATAGCAGTTGGGGTGACAAGTACTACAGTGTGCCAGGCTGCTTGAGAAGATTGGAATTCTCTCTAGGATGGTCTTGTGAATGTGAGATTATCTTTCCTAGCGGCTGTATCTCAGCAGCCAGGCTGGTTTCCCCTGGCTGCCTGACATCTCTTCTGAAGGCTATGACTTTGGGAGGATGCCTCCCAAACAGTATCTCATAAGGGAGTAGCCTGAGGGTCTTGGTGTGCAGCAGACACACAACAGGGCTAAGGACAGCATATCAATCCAGGGCAGGTGAGTCTCCTGACAAAGCGTAGCTAGAGTGCTCATTAGAGCTCATGTGCTCCACTTTCCCTGAACTTTGCAGTCTGTAAGCCATATGAAGATCCCATTTGATCTTGAGACGGTCCATGAGAGTCTGACTCATCTCTGCCACAAAGGCCAGTCCATTGTCACTTTGGATGCTGAGGGGCAGTCCATATTGAGAGATGACCTCCAGGCACAGAACGTTAGCCACTTCTTAAACTTTTTCTGTTCTCGTATATATGCCTTCCACCCAGCCTGAATAGGTATAGACAATGACCAGCAGGTACTTATATCCTCAGCATCATCTGATTTCTGTGAAATCGTTCTCTAATTTCTCAAAGGGTGAGGTTGCAGCGTGTTGTATTCCTAGAGTGGGCTAAGGGCATTGGGGGTGATTATTACAGGTATAAGTTTGACATTCAATGAACCACTGTGATGCAGAGATGACAGCTGGGAGACATGGTAATATTGACCTAGAAGCATCTCTATAAGGTTTTTCCTAAGTTGGTGAGGCCATGGTAGTGTTGAACAAAAGAGTACGCCTTTCTCTGAAGTATGAATGTCCTCTGGTATGTCCAGAAAGTCTATTGCATTCTTGGACCTTTTCAAGTTCCTTCATTTTGAGCCCACTGATTTTTCTCTGGGGTGTATTATGGTTGTTCCTTAGACCAGTCACATGTCAGCAGCAATTTGGGCTATGCTAGGGGTTGAGGTGACCCATTCTTGTGTGCTTTCTTTTTAGTTTCCTGAACTGCCCACTGATTTCCCCTCTTTACGTTATCCTGTCTCCAATGGTATATGATGGCCACTCTCTTTAGTTGCCAATTGGTTGATGTGTTGCAGGATTGTGATTTGTGCTTCCCTAGGTGTGGTATGTTGTCTCAGCCTTGTAGGGATTGTTCCACCAGTATTGGGGCCTGATTTTTGGCTAGTCCTAGTGAGTACTTTTTGGCCCATACCTCTGGGTGTGCTTCCAGCATCAGTGTAGGGTTCAGTTCTTTTCTATCCAATGCAGGTACTATTCATTCTTCTCTGAGGACTGAGCCTAACAGAATTAGGTTTTCCTAAGTACCAAGGGACAGGCTACTAGGTCCCTCAGGTGTGAAGGTTGTCTAGGCTTCAAGTTTAGTTAGCAATTCCCTCTCCAGGAAGGGAATAGGGCACTCAGGCAATACAGGACCTGGTGAACTACTTCATGCCCCACTAGCCCCAGTCAGCAGGTTCATGACTGACAGAACAGGCGAGTTGCCTAAATTCCCATGGTCCCTATGATTGTAGTTTCCCTCTTTCTGGAGGACACTATCAGGGTTGTCACAATGGGATGTTTTTCTCCAATGTTCACCACAAAAGTCATTTGTTGTCCCCTGACAGACACTCTGACCTTGGGCTCCTGGGGGCTGAGTTTCAGGGGACCTTGTCTCTTCTATTCTGATTGGACTCCCGCCAGTCTGAGTAGGTCTCCACCTGTCAGCTGTAGTTGACATCTCAGCTGTCATGGATAGGGTTCCTGGTGATCTTCTGCATCTCCTTGGAAGAGCGGGCATCCATTTTTTCTGGTGTCCTATTTATTTCCAGTGAACGCATTTGTGTCATCACAGAGGGGAACATCTTAACTTTCCCCCACTTTCATAGTGATCCGGGTTTTGGGTGGGTCAGGCCTTCCCGCTGTGACTGCCAAAAGGGAGATCTTTTGTTTCATCTGCTATGTCTGCCAGAATAGGCAATACTATGGAGTAACATTTTTGATGTGACTGATGGGCATGTGCAGAACTTCATTGGTCTGGGTAAACAGAGAGGTCTGGTACTAGAGAAGTCTGGTACTAGTGCACAGACTCATTGTAGCACTATTAAACACTTGGTGAATTCCATAGGAACAAATGAAGTTTCATGGGGAGCTGCCAGGGATTCTGAAGTAACAGTTAAAACATCTATACAATCAGCAGAGACATTTTGGTCCTTAGAGATACCCAAGAAGCAAGAGGTGTTTCCCCCACACTATTGTGGGATGAGACTGGAGCAAGTGATCTTGGGCACCAGTAGAACTGAGTTTAGACTCATTCCAGGCTAGACCTAGAACTCGATAGAAAAGGACCTAAAGGGGAACTCAGAGCCAACAGTCATTACCCAATTCGGGTTTACAGCTTGAAGGACACAACTGTTACCATTAACCAGGTGCAAGAGGTCAGGAGTCAGAGATCCTGTGTGATTTGTAACAGGTGCAGGAGCCAATGGTAACAGTGGTGGTTTAGGGGATGATATTCTAATACAGTGTGGGACTGACAGGGGTACCCAGATTTCTACAATTTTTAAAACAAGCTGTGGGTTTTGTTCTTACCCATTCACTTGGACTTTTATTCAGCAACCTGATAACCAGTCTCAATGGGAAGGATGTGAAATAGTGTACTGTAAGAGGTTACAAGTTCCCTGTAAATGGTTTGAACTAGAGAGGAGTTAAAAGGCTGGTTTTAGATCCTCCCCATTCTATGACACAGTTCCATATTGGACAGAACATAGACGAGAAGGAGGGTTTGCAAAGCTTTCAAGTTTGTTGCCATTCTGGACAGAATAATAATAATACTTATTATTAGAGTGATATCCTCATTCCAAATTTAATCCTCCACATCCTGAGGAGTAACATCAGTTTTCCCAATCTGGAGTGTCAGCCTGAACTGAGCATGCATCAAAATATAAGTATATTTTAGACTGAAAAGGGTCCCATTTTGTCTGATTAAGAGTTGTGACAGCTTGAACCACAAATTTGGATTTTGAATTCCCAGTGTCCTGAATTGCCATATGTTTGTAAGATGTTTAGGCATATTATCCACAGGAGAATCATTTTTAAACAGTTAAGCGTACTTAATAATAACTACAACAAGATAGAAAATAACTACAAAAAGATAGAAAAGAACAAAGGTAGCCTTTTGAGGAGTTCCCCCAATCCTCTGGAGACACACTCCAAAACACAACAGCAAATATCAAGACTAGAGGGAGGGAAAAGACTAAGAATTCAACTGAATAACAGTGCCTCAAGTCTACGCATATTCCAGTGTATGATGTCCTTTCAGTCTTCAGTCATGCATTGACTCATCAGCTTCCAGGGGTGATGACAGCAGGGCTTTGAGTGCATTGTCTCTTCAGGGTAGTGTTCAAGAGGGCTGACCCATCTGGGTAGGCCTTCCAGCAATCATGAGGAAGGGCTGTCTGGATCCTGGAGTGATAAATCCAGGGATGCATTTCTGTTACTTTCACTGCAGTGGGAGTGGTCAAAATAATTAGATATGGGCCTCTCCACCTAGAAGACAGGGGATCCTTTTTGCAATCTTTAACCCAGACCGTGTTATCTGGGTAATAGGTATGAGCTGGAGTATCAGTGGGAAGAGGTACTCATTCTGCTATGTTTTTATGTATCTGAGAGAAAGTTTTTCCTAACTGAATAAGTTGTTTCCTGCAAGGTGATATTTCCCAGCTGGTATAAGTCTTCCCAGATCCACTTTATTAAAGGTAGCAGTCTCCCAAACAGGACTTCAAAAGGAATGTGTCCAGTGGGACCTTTAGGATGGCCATGGGTAGCAAATCTATCCATGGTGCCTGAGTCTTTTGGTGATATTTAGTTAGTATTGTCCTTAGGGTCTGGTTCATCCATTCCACTTTACCAGAACTTTGAGGCTGATAGGCAGTGTGAAGATTCCACTTAATTTTCAGTTCCTTGACTAGATTTTTCAGTCAATTCTGCTACAAATGATGGCCCATTGTCACGGCCCATAGTCAAGGGCAGTCCATATCTAGGAATAATTTCACTTAATAGTACTCTGCATACTTCAGAGGCCTTTTCAGTCCTAGTGGGGAATGCCTCCAGCCACCTACTCCAGTAAGTACTGGAATCCTCGATATGATTTAACTTCAGTAAAGTCTATTTTTACATCCTAAAAAGGAGAGAGTCCAACATGTTGAGTTTCAGTTGGTGGTCATGGATCCATTTAGGCCTCAATCTTTGCTTAGGTTTGGCATCTCTGTTTGACAGCTGCACAGGTCGCTGTTAACTTTGGAATATAATAATAGCTACTCAGAAGATAGGCTGTAGCAGTCTTACCACCATGGGTGAGGTCATGGTGACATTTTAACTAGGAGTAAGCTAATGCCTTTGGAATGATCATTCAATGATCTGGCAGAACCCAGGCTCCATTTAGATCTACTGTTGCTCCTTCCTGTTATGCCCATTTTATTTCTTCTTCAGTATAGTAGAGATGACCTCAGTACAGGCTGAGAATAGTTTTTGGCAGGATCTCACGTTGTGCCTCTACATTTTCAACTCAATCATTCTATCCCCATGTTGACACTTCAGTGGCCAGTTTGGCAGCCCCTGGTTTCCAAGGGTGATGGTGTCCTTTTCCTTTTGATGTCCCTTGAAATGTATGACAACCACCTTTTTGTGTTTCTATATAGAAGCCAGAAGCTGTAGGATTTCATATATATTTTTAATTTGTTTTCCTTTAGCTGTCAGAAGGCCTCACTTCTTGTATAGCATTCCATAAACATAAATTATAGCAAAGGCATATTTGGAATCCATATATATACTTTTTATCTTTTGCCCAATTTACGGCATATATGTGTGCCCAGAGTTTGACTTCCTATGAGAACCAATTCAGGGGAAGGAGCCCTGCTAGAAGCACATCTTCAGCGGTGACAATGGCATAGCGAGCCCTACATTGTCCATTTTAGCAGAGCTACTTCCATCAGTGGTTGTATTCAGTGTCTGTAAAGGGCTTCATTTGAAAAGCAGGCCCACTTGCAAAGAGCTCATCCATGAGTATAAGGTAGTCATGGTAAGACTGCCCAAGCTCTGTGGGAGAATAGGTGGTTGGGTTTAGAGCTTTAACAGAATGGAAAGTGAGTTGGGGATTCCCAACAAGCAGCCCCTGGTACTGGGTGATGTGGCTATTTGAGAGCCAAAGGAGTCCCTCACTGTTGAGGAGCTCAAGAACAGTGTGTGGCATCTGAACAGTTAAATTGTGTCCCAAAGTCAATTTTTCTGCCTCCTTAACCAAGAGGGCAGGAGCAACAGGCACCCATAAATAGGGAGGTCATCCTTTTGACATTGAGTCCAGAGTCTTAGACAGGTAAGTGAGTGTCCTTTACCTGGTTCCCACCATCTGAATTAGGACTCCTGAGGCAATATGTTGTCTTTCATCAAAGAACAGGTTAAATAGGTGGATTATTTCTAGAATTTCTAAGGCTGGAGCTGAGGTTAAAGCCCTCTTGATTCTTTTTAAGGCTTCAGTTTGTTCTAAAGTCCATTTAATTTCCTCTCTTTCTGTTGTGGGTCATGGTGATGGCACTGAGAACATGGAGTTCCTGCACTAAGTCACAGTTTGGTTTCTTTCCTGGGAGCAGGGAAGTGTTGCATGGTGACTGACAGTCTATTAAAATCACTGCCTATTTTAATCTGGAGGTATGAGGAAGGATCACAAAGTGAACTTCTCTTGACATTGGGTATTGCTTAATGGCAAGAGGAGAGGCACTTGGGTTGAGTTTAATGATCAGGGGGCATGGTTAACAGCTAGCTCCAGCAGTGAGTCTCCTGCCAATACACCCGGAAACATGGTTTTTTAAATCTCAGCATTATAATCTCTGGATATTTCTGTCTGGTATATCCTCCATTCCTCTTCTAGGGGAAAGAGAAGAGGTCAGAGTCAGTATCAAACCTGGAGTCATGGGCTTGAGCATGAGAGTTCCTGACTGGTTTGGGGCAAAGGAAATAGCTGCCCCCAGTTTTGATAGGAATCCCCATCTCAAGAGAGAAATAGGGCATTCAGCCATATGCAGGAATTCATGTTTGACAGAATGTCCATCAATCTCACAAGTTCTGCTCTGGCAGAACTTTTTCTCATTGGGGGTTCCACTTGAATCTTCCAGGAGGTCAGAGAGCAATGGGCCAAGTTACAACAGAATGTCCTGCTGCACTTTCTGCCATGAAAGTCATTGGTTTTCCCCCAGTTGTAGCAGTGACTGTGGGCTCCCAGGGGCCCAGTCTAATAGAGCCTGTCTGATCTATCCATCTTTGAAAAATGAGAGCAGGGAGTCAGGCTGTGGCAGGCTCAGTTCTTTGGGAACTTGCTGATCTTCCACGCAGAGGGGATATTTATCCTTCCAGTATCCTATTTGCTTGCATTGTTCACACTGGTTTGGAGCCAAAATGTAGGAATGACCACGTGTTTGGAAATGGGCACTTTGTGGGGCCTTGTTTTCTTTGTTCCAGTAATGTGGCTGACTCACCTGGGGTTTCTCTGAGAGTGGCTTTCCTGCAATTACTGCCAAAAAAGTGGTATGGTGACATTTACACTCTTCTTTTCTCTTCTCTTTTCCAATTTACAAAAACCTTCTGCGCTGTCTAAAGAAGCTGGGAGGTATTCATGCCAGAAAACTCATCAATTTTCTGAATCTTCCTGTGGATGTCAGGAGCACACTGTGTCACGAAGACTGATTTTATCATCTGCTGATTCTCTGGGGCCTCAGGGTCAAATGGGAAACAGGTTCAGCACGCTTCACATAGTCTCTCATAAAACTTAGCAGGAATATCATTAGATTCTTGGATAATTTCAGCAGTTTTGGACATGCCAATAGGCATTTTTCCTCCTTCCTTTATCCCTGCCAGCAGAGCCTCACAAAACAATTTCAAAGCAGTGAGGCCTTCTGCAGTATTGAAGTCCCAGTCTGGACAGTGGGAGAGAAGGCAGTGTTTACCCAAGAGACAGGATCAGCAACAGTGTCTGGAATTCAACCAGGTTCGTCCCCTTTCAAAAATATGAGTACAATCTTCAGTGCTGAAAAGGGTCAAGAGAATTTGCTGGCAATCATCCCAGGTGGGCCAATGGGTCTCGTGGCAGGAGATCAATCATGGCTTAGAGCTTTTATGAGTAGAAGGGAATGTGATGTTTCCATTTGAAGATATCAATGAAGCTGAAAGGTTGTAGTATAAAGCAGGTTGCTGATTTGATCCACTTTGACCACCAGGATATCCTTTGACAGGCACCTGAAGATGTGCTGAGCAGAACAGGCAGCAGATGGTGCTTGGCTCAGGGTACTCTTGTGAACTAGGCTGCAGTGGGGGAGTTGTAGGTGGCAGAGACAGAGCTGGCTACGGTGTGGGGAGTGCAGATGACAGAAACAGAACTGGCTGTGGTGTGGGGCTGCAGATGGTAGAGATAGAGCTGGCTGCAGTGCAAGAAGTGCAGTTGAAAAGAGTTGGATCTGGCTGCAGCACAGGTGTTGCAGATGGAAACGATAGCGCTGTAGAGTCTGAGACAGAGGCTGGTGGCGAACTAGGTGGGATTGAGGATGGTATAATTGGTAGCTGTGACTCCTTGCTGGCCCCAGAGCTTGGGTGGCTGGCTGGTGGCTGGCAGGAAGCTGCTTCTGGGAGTTCCAGAGGCCCCCCAGTAGGTCCAGGTTGCCACCCATATAAGGTGGGGAACAGTTCTCCTCAGAATTATAAGGCAGAATGGGATAAATCTTTTTAGCCTTCTGGATCTTGTCTAAGAGATTTGTGCTTTGGAGTCTCTGCTTTTATAGCCAAGACAGTTCCCTTTTCCTGGCAGGCACAGGCTTGGAGTCAAGGTGCTACATTCTGACATAAATTCAGTCAGCAATCAATGTAGAAGAATTGATCCAATCAGCTTTCAGGGTTGGACTCAGCAGTCAGGTTCCAAACCTGGCAGACAATTTCTATGCTTAGAGTGCCCTTTGGCTGTCAAGAAGGGCATGGGTATGGTCATTCAGTTTCACAAAAAGCACTGAGATCTTTTGGTTTCAGGAGTACTCCATAGTCTTCTGCAAAGCCTTTCTTGAAATTCTTTAGCACGCATTTAAAGGGGACCATTCTGCTCTGGCTTTTACCCATGCTGAATGACTGGCTCCCTATAGTGTGTGTTTCTGAACCCTTGGATAGAGTCACAACAGACAAAGGAAAGGACACTTTTCAGAGAAAAAGACCACTCACTCTTCACCTATACCTAGTCCCCTCAGGGGGACACAGGTCAATCCAGGTAGTAGGCACATGCGTATCAACCCTGCACCAGGTCAGACCAGAGGTTGAGTCACCTTTTCACCCAATTACATGAGATGTACAGAAATGAAGAAAACCACCCAATCAGGTTCTGTTGATCCAGGTCTCTGTAAGGTGCCTTCTCTCTGGAGTACAGATGGAATGACCTATTGCTTACTTTGCCTCTTCCAGACACTCACTTAGTCATTCAGCAGGCATTCAGAGGTTAATACATTCCCACCCCAAACCCCGGGGCAATGTCTGACTGAATCCAAATGGAGAAAGGTTAACACTGACTTTGGCTTCAATGACTGATCAAGTCCTTGATTCTTACCCAAGGGGACAGAACTGACAAAATTGAAATCAACAGGCTAACTAAAGAATGTCCCTGGGACAATCTTACTTTATCCATAGGCCTCATCATGTTGCATTTTGCATTCTATTAGAGTCTGATGAGGTTGCTGCTGTCACACAGGGGCTCCCACTCCTGGACCACCAAGGAGACTCTGAGTTGGAGAGTGAGTCTCTGGCCAATCAGCAGGCCTCCATCACAGTCCATTAGTTAGCACAATACCTCCCAGGTGATCCCCCAAGAAATGTCACCAATAAAGTGGAACTGAGACAGATGGGAGACACTTAACACCAAGGAACTTAGAAGGCAAACAAACTGTATTTACACCAGCGGGCTGGGAACACTAGGGTCCAAATTGCCAGGGTTAATTGTCTCAGGGTTAACAGAACACTTATATGTGTTGTTAAGAGAAAATATAAAAAACTAGCAGGAAGTACTATGTAGGCTGATCACAAGACTTTTTATAGTTGGTTACATATTGTCACACCATATGTTGCCAGGTAGGTTTGGTTTAGGCAAGTTAATTGGGAGCTTTTTTACCAAAGTAAGAATGCAAGGCTAGGGTGAATGAGAGGAATCAAACACCATCTTAGACTGAGCCAAGCTGTCTCTGGGCGATATCTCCCTGAAACCTTGGAAAGGATTAACACAACATACTGTACTTTGACCTACACTCATCTTATATGAGGTGCTGGTGTTGGAATGCCAAGGCTAGCTGAGTGTTGCCAATTTTCTAATTATAGGAGCAGTCTGTGTCTGTCTTTTCCATCGTTGAATACAGGGGCAGACTTCTACATGTTGAAAGTTTTAAAATTTCCTTTACAATCCCCTTTGTACCATATTCTAAACTTCCCACCCTATGTACAATGTCACAACAGACAAGGATGGGAGTCTCCTGGGGGAGACAACTCAGATGCTCACTGCCACATTCCTCACAGGAATTTAGGTCCATCTTGGCTAAAGTGTACCCATATAAACCCAGGCCTGGTCTGACTCCTATTATGGAAAGTGAATCACCATTATACTGTATATATGCCACAGAAAAACATGTTAGAGCCCACTTAGACTCTATAATTTATGCCATGGAGCCACAGATATGTGTATACTCATTCACACGATCATTCAGAAGACATAAAGCTCATCCCCCTGTGTGGAAATCCCTGACTGGGGTCTCCAGTATGAGACCCTGGGAAGTGATCAGTCTCCCGTTCCATCCATGGAGATGGGCCTGACTTGGGTTAGGGACCCTGGAGCCTCACATTCCCTAGAAGTTCTGACAGGGAACCAGTCCACTTCTCCACAGAGTTCAATCTGGAGGACATTGGAGCACCTGCTGTCCCTGTATTCCTGGAGAAGGAGGTCTCACCAGTCAGGCAAAAGTCATTCCACCCTGTTCTCCAAGGAAGATGCTTGACAGTCTCTACCTGGACACTGAGCCAGTGACTCAAGGGAGCAGTGCAGTCGGTTTCCCAGTCAGGGAACCAAATGTTACAGCAGTTTTAGGTTTACCAGATGTGAAGAAATAGAGCAACACTCAAAGAAGTGGAAGGAACCAAGCTTTAGGGAGGGCTCAGAGGAGCTATGTACACCAATGACTGAGTGCCAAACTAGCATTGAAAGTTACACTTATACGGTTTATCAGGTTGGTGGGGAGTCTTTTGTGAGTGAGTAGAACTTTACATATATAGGAACAAATTGGAAACTGAAACAGACTGGGTACACCTTTCACCACAAGTGTATCTTGTAGTTAGCAGGTCTGTTTACAGAAGTGGATAAAACACTGAAGACTACTGACATATTTTGTTTTGAAACATTGTGAACACAAAAGTTCCTTTACACAGTCACCCATGTGAGTGACCAGAGCATTTAAACCCACCCTTCCCTGAAAATGCCTTTCTTCTTTCCATATGCACTTGCTACATGACCTGCTTCTTTACTGGATCATTACTGGCTAAGCAGCTATACTTGTAATCTTATTGGTTGATTATAGTTTGACCCATGTTGTACTCACTGCATGATTTTGCACCCTCCTTGTGATTTTGCTCTGTAAAACATTCTTAGAGAAGTGGCCTTGGTGGCAACTCACTTTCCTGCTGCTTAGGAGTTGCTCCTTTCTATAAATTCTCCCTTCTGTTAACAAAGGGCAGCCAGGCTTTCTAGGACCAACCCCAGGACACCCACAAGCTGAGCTGTCTGCACTCGCAGGAACACTGCATGTGCCCTACCTATCCTTCTGCACAGGAAAGAATGTGGGTCATTTCCTCCCAGCCTCAGGATTGAAACTGACTAGATAAGAACTATTGTACAGGGGGAAGGGAAGTAGCAGGAAGTGTGGCTTGGAGGAGAAAGCAGACAGGACTAATTCCAAAAACAAAGTAGGGATCTAATCTAAGACAAGACTAAGGGCTACAGGACTGTGAACGGCTTGCCACTCGGCCCTACTCTTGCCCAACCCAGTCAGAGGGAGGAACTGGTGTAAAGCAGAGAGTTCAGGAACATATCTACAACCTTTAGTTGGTTCTCAGGAACAAGGAAGTGTCTATCAGCAGGTGGAATATTCAAGGACTTTCTATAAGCCCTAAAGCAGCTGTGTCCCTGAAGAGAAGGATATTTATGCAGAGTAGGGTTCAAAGGAGAGTGAGATGGCAATCTTGCACAATTTTGAGTTATGCTGGGTAGGGGTGGAAATCACTGGCAGGCTCATGACTCACTTGCCCACCTATGGGTGCTGGTGTCAGTGAAGAACTCAGCATGACAATGGACTGAAACACTGTGAGTGGCCTTTCCTGTGGCCACTCCTCGTGTAGTGGCTTGGTTCCATCAGAGAGCATTCTGAGTGGGAAGGGCAGTGAATTGTGTAATTTTTTTCACAACCTCCTCTGGTAGTCTGCAGGACCACTTCTGCCTCACTCAATCACACATGCCCGATTACTCTTCAAGGGGTGGGTAAAATACCACATCCTGATGGCAAGAATCTGGAAGGGTACCAGAGACCATAAATTTTGACAAATACAATGACTGCCACAGTCGCTCATCAGTGCCATTACCAAAGACCTCACCATTAGGCTTGTCCTTAATTTGTGAAAAAAATTTAATCTTACCAACCTGACATAAAGCAACTTATGTTCTACAGCAATACAGTTTAGCTGCAGTGTAAACCAGGAAATGGGAAGAACCGCTCCATAAATGCAGTCCTAAATTGCAATAGTATCCTTCAATTAAAACTTTTCTGCAAAAAAGCAAGAAAAATGGTCTGAATTATCTTTAGGCTTTTATGGCTCTATAAAAAAAACAAAAACAAAAAACATTTCTCCCCAAAGGCCTATGTGATTCAGTCCTTAAAGTAACCCCCAAAAGGAAATCATTATCCTTGATGATTCCCTTTTCAGACACCATCTCTCAGGAGGATATGAGACTCCCTGGACTCTTTCATGAAAGATGCCACACTGAGAGGTTTCCTCAACCCCAACCTCATCACTTTCAGACCAACAAACCATCGCCAACCTCCCCAAGTGACTCAAAAGCTCCATCACTGGCTACCTCTCCAGGGACACCCAAACCCTCCAGCCTCCTCCTGTGCCCTTCAGGCAGCTTCATGCCCCACAACACAAACTCAGTGGAGCTTCTTACAATTCTAACCGACAGTTTTTCCTACCTAGGAGACGTCACAGGAATAGAGGGGATTGTACAAACTCAGGTCCCTTTTTCAGGCACAGAGACCCAACAATGCACAGAACATTTTGCACTGACTGATTGACAGGAGCCAATAGTAGGTCCATGGTTGGATTTCAGACTTGGTCCCTTGAATTTGATCTCTTATGATAAGATGACCAATCAGCCCTGCTATTTGCTCTACTGCAGGTGAAAAATATTTATGCAGATGAACCATATGCCACATGAGAAGACAGAAATCACCCCAGAATGGTGACTGACCCTCGGACACAAGTGAATTGGGACTGTAATATGGCAGATGGACTGGTCATAAGATCTAAAATGATGGCTGCTTTTCTCATGGAAATAAAAAGGCACATTAGGAAACCTGTTCATTATGCAAAGGTGAGAGAGATAACACAAGGCAAAGAGGAAAATCCAGCTAGCTTTCATAACTGATAAGAGGAAGCTTTCCGTAAATATACATACTTAGATTGATCCTTCAGGTTGTGACAGGCACTAATGGGAAAGTACTTTTCTTGTATGTAAGCCCCAGATATTTGGCACAAGTTACAAAAACCTCAGATGGGTGCTCAGATCCCTTTTCTCCCAGTGCTGAACTCACCCTTTGCTGTGTGCTACAATTGGGATGAGGAAGAGGGTGAAAAGGGGAGAGCCTGAGAACAAAGGTGTCTTAGTTACTTTTCACTCGTTGCTGAAACAAAATACCTGACTCCCAAAATTAGGGAAGGAAAGGTTTATTCTTACAGTTTCTTGGGAGTTTCAGTCCATTAGTTGGCTCCAAGTCAGCATGGCGGGGCAGGGCTGCCTTTCATAGCAGCCATGAGCAGCAAGGTGTGCTGGTGAGCTAGAGATAGGCGGAAGAGGAAGCAAACAAGAGGAAGACCTGCCTTCCATTACACTGTATGTCGGCTCCACCCCTGGGTGGGTACAGCAAACCGAACACAAGCAAGCACCAGACTTAGCCCCATCAAAAGTATGTGAGGACTTGGGGGGACATAGCATACCCAATACAAAAGGCAAGTTTATGGCTGCTGCCTTTGGCAGCGCTTGATGCACACCCAGGCATCCACAAGAAAACCCAAGGCCAGTCAAGGACACCAGAACCTGGGTGAACAACTACAGTAATCCACTCCCCTGGTCCTGCTCTGAGCATCGGACACCTGATGTGACTGATCCATGGTGCTGAAGGATTGACGGTCCTCTTTCCCAGGCAGGGTTGAGGCCAGCCAGAGCCTTCACCTGCCTCTCTGAAGGGGCCATGGGCAAATTGGAGTATCCTCATCCAAGAATATCTTCATCTCCTTCCAGAAGCCCTGGGTGACTCTGGACATCATGGGTAAGCACATTCAATTCCTGATAGATACAGGGACAGCTTTCTCTGTTATATCTTCTTTCTCTGGCAAATCTCCTCTACCTATAGCCATAACTGGGGTTGAAGGGAGCCCTTTACTCCTGTTTTCAAATGACATTTTGAAGATCTAATGTTCAGCCATGGGTTCTTATTTGCACCACAATGTCCTACTCACATATCAGCAAACGATTTACCATTAAAATTGGGGCTGTTCTCCAGTTCCAAGGAAGTATATGTCTACCCTACAATGGGTTCACCCTTTTGCTGTTTTGATGGACCCTGGGACTATTTTAACTTGGAGCTATTATGTTTAAAGCTGCTGGGAATTTTTCTCACAAGGCTTTGTGGAAACACACAGTATTATTTACCTTGGGGAACTAGGAGTAGAATTCTGTTCTTCTCAACACTGAGTGTTGTCTGGTTTTGGTTATAGCTATATTAGCAGATTGATGAACCAAACTTTGATTGATTTTTGTTCTGCAGTGCTAGGAATCCATCCCAGGGACTCACAAGTGCTCTAACATGCAGCTTCAGCCCTACTCTGAAAACTTTAACTGGGATGAAGTCTAATTTGCCTTTTTAAATTGTTGCTACTTTTTAAATGCTGTCTAAGAAAGCTTTCCTAATACAAGATTTTAGATTTTCTACATTTTCATATTCTAAAAGTTTCATTTAGTTTACAGAGTCACAGTTACAATCCCTCTCTGGTTTTGTTTTTGTACGTGGTGTGAGGTATGACTCAATGATACCTATTTTTCCAAGTACACAATCTACCATCACTTATTACAAACTTTCCTTTCTACCACTCTATTTCTGAACTGATCTATTTGTAGAGAGCGGCAAACCTTCACAGCTGCCGCCCCGCCTCTCTGGCCTGTGGGCATCCGGTGCGTCAGCCTACATTTCCCATGATCCTCCCTTGTCCCTCCAGGAAATGACGGCCTGTCCACGCCCCCATACAATGACAGCTTCCACTCCCGTTTCTATATAAACCTTGAACATTCCCACAATAAACGAAGACTTGATCGGATACTCGTCTTGTCTTCCTTTCTCTCTCCTCTTGCCCTGCCCCCATCCCCCATCCCGTCTCTCCTCCAGGCGAAACCCACGGACTGATCCGCGGGCTGGATCATCTATTTTTCTCTTTTTACAACAATATAACACCCAGATTGTGCTAACACTATATAAGTCATGAAATCAGCATAGTGTCAATGATTTTTTTGTTGTATTTCATGGTCATTTGACTCATCTAGGTTCTATGCCTTTTTGTGTAAATTGTAGGACCACTCATTAATTTCCCAGATTCCAGGAGTGTGATAAGTAAATTTCTGTTGTTTATAAGTTACTTGTTTCAGGGTATCTTACTATAGCATCACCAAAGGACTAAGGTATTTATATCATTTCCAAACAAGCACTTCTCATGCAAAATGGAGCATTTATTTATATGCATGTCTTTTGAGCTGAACAAGCATCAAATGGAGCAAAGGTGAGAAATCCTCGCAGGTCTTATAGTATTGCTTCAAAACCAATCTTTTAAGATATCTGGGCTTTTGTGTGTTGTACTTGTTCAAACTAGATAATGTGTGGAAGTGGTAACAATCAACATTTTTCCTTCCATCATGACATACAAAGTGATTTAGTTCCCACAAAAACAAATTAAAAATTAAAAAGACTACGCACTTCACTTCTGCGCTTTTCATTCAACTGTAAAACAACCTCAGTGTCAACAAAAACGGCTGGAGAGAGACATAAGCATAATTCAATTTCTAGGACATTTCAAAAAAATTTAAAGGTCAAAGGCAGAAATCCAGCCCTGAAATATGTATGGCAGAAAGACAGTAAAAATAGGGACATCATCTATTGCCAAACCGAGTTTGTTCAATGATGTCTTGGAAGCATCTTCAAACTGGTCTGGTACCTGCAGCATCAGCTGCCACTGTCTGCCTGGGACTGTCAGGGAGAAGCGTGGCCAAGCTCAGGACTAAACATCCCCTGACAGCAAGAAAGTCTTTGCACTAATCCACATCCCCAGTGCATTCTGGTTTTCATTTTGAAATGGAGTCTTGCTAAGTTGCTAAATGGCCCAGGCTGGACTTGAACTATAATTCTTCCCACCCAAGCCTTCCAAAGGCTGGAAGTACCTGAGTCTTCCTGTCGTGTGAGCGCTGTCTTATTGAAGAAGTTGCTCTTGCAGCTCTTGCATTGACTTCTCACCATCTTCTCTTCAGCAAGGCTCGTATGGGCTCTCACATTGGAGTCAGGTATAGGGAAAACAAAGCATAGCCAAGCTTTCTGGGACCAAACCAGAACAGGCAGAAGTTGAGCAATCTTAACCCCAGGTCTGCCCTTCTGCACAAGGTAAGATCAGGGTCATTTCCTCCCTTCTGAAGGACTTGAAATTGATCAGAATGTGAACACTTATTTGGAGGGACAGGAAGCAAGAAGGAAGCCTGACTTGTAGGAGACAGGACACATTTAGATGGTAAAGTAGGGGCAGTGGCAAGAGCAGGACTCAGACTACAGGGTGATGCCCAACTTGACACCTTTCCCTACTGCTTCCTATTCCCATCAGCAGGCCCAGGCAGAGGATCACATTGCTGTAATTCGGAGAGTTGGGTAATCCTACTGCAGTCATTAGCTGGTTCCTAGGAACAGGGAGAGGCAGCTAAAAACCAGTGCCAGCACCCAACAAGGCTCATATGGGCTCTCACACTGGAGTCAGGGATGGAGAAAACAAAGCATAGCCAAGCTTTCTGGAACCAAACCAGAACAGTCAGAGGTTGAGCAATCTCAACCCCAGGTCTGCCCTTCTGCACAAGGTATGATCAGGGTCATTTCCTCCCAGCTGAAGGACTTGAAATTGACCAGCATGAGAACACTTATTTGGAAGGACAGGAAGCAAGAAAGAAGCTCGACTTGGAGGACAAAGCAGACAGGACCCATTTAGATGGTAAAGAAGGGACAGTGGCAAGAGCAGGATTCACGCTACAGGCGGTACACGCCTTGTCATCTCTGCCCCACCTGCCCTCTTCGCATCAGCAGGCCCAGGCAGGGGAACGCATTGCCGTAATTCGGAGAGTTGGGTAATCCCACTACAGTTATTAGCTGGTTCCTAGGAAAAGGGAGAGGCAGCTATCAACAGTTTCCAGCACCCAACAACTCTCTAATTACTGCTCTCTGGCTGGTGAATTCTTCTCTCAACTCACAAATAATTACAAGGCAGACAGTCAAAGACGACTGAGCGGAAGTATTCACTGTACAGAGAAAGCAGCATTTAAAGTGGAAGAAAAATGCCCCCAGATCTTTGTCCAGAGGATTTTATACAGAAAAATGGCTACATCTCAGCCAAGCTGAGATCAACCCGCGGGGCTACAAGCAGGAAACTTTGACTTAGAAGTGGACCTATAGGAACACAGGGTGTATAGTAGGCATACTTTTGTAAGCACCATAATTAAAACTTTTCTAAAATTACCAGAACAAAGACATTCTTTGGATAGGTATGAATATCTTATCCCTGGGCGAGAAAATCCCCCTGATCTAACGAGGTCTTTGTTTGTTGAACCTCTGGTGCCCTGGCTTTGGCCATGGTGCCTGTCACTAAGTCTTCACTGGCTGGCTGTCCTGTCTGAGGAACCCTCTCTGTCAGAACGCTCCCTGCATGGGGCAGTGTTGTGCTGAGGAATCTTTCACCTTCCCTTAGGGGCCTACTCTCTGTAAACTGATTACTATTGCAGTCCTCTTGTTATGTTAGGAAAATTATACACAAACCTGAGAAAATGGAGCTGAATCCCAACCACACTTACAGGGGACTCCTGGTTCATTCTCCCCAGGTCTCTTGTTATCTCTACTTCATTCATTTTGTTCTCCATCTGCTGGTGTTAGCGGGCAGGGAAGGTCTTTTGCTGCCTTCCTGGCTCATCATGAAAGTGTAAAGCTGAGAACCTGCCATAAAGCAAATGTGCCTGCTGAGAACCAAGGGGACTATTTGCACAGAGCAGGCCTAAAAGATAGTGATGCAAGAATCTTGCATGATTTTGAGTTTGGAAGCATGGGTGGGAATTTTTGGCATGCTGCTTGCTCACTTGCCCACCTAAGGGTGCAGACATCAGCTGAGAATTCAGCAGAAGCAATGGACTGGAACACCGTGTATAAACTTAGCATGTGGCTCCTCCCAGTGCAGTGGCTGAATTCCAGCAGGCAGTGGTCTAAGCACAAAGGAGGGTGGGTATTGTAACGTTTGTACAACCTCCTCTGGGATTCTGCAGAGCCACTTCTGTCTCATTCAACCACACATGCTCAATGATGTTCAAGGGGAGAGGGAACCAACTCCTGACCCAGGCCCGAGAGAATCTGGAAGGGAATGGGGAGATTAGAAGTGTTTGAGAAATATAATCACTGCTAGGGTCACCCAACAGATGCTGGGCCACCCAGGTCCCAGGGATACAGGGCAGACCTGGATTTAAGCAGCTCATATTGCAAAAGGGAAGAAAGAAGTGTAACTGGGGCTATGTGGGGGGTGGCAAGGGGAGAGGTGCACAATTATTTTGTTAAAGAAAAAGCTTGAGGAGTGTAGATTATCTGCTATTCACTCCTGATTGCCTAGGATTAATCCTCCATCACTTTTCTGAATCAGGTACAGTAAGTACCTGAGTTACAAGTATTTGAGGTGCAAGCTTTCATGGATATGAACAGAATTCATTTAACAAACATTAGTAGATGGGAACAATTCACAGAAGTAGCTCTCATTATTATAGCTGTTGTACTATACCACCATTTTAAGGTAACTATAAGAAATAATTTAGAGTATTTGTGTGTGTATGTGCATGGTCTTTTTATGCTTCACATTGTATATTTGTGTCAAGGGAATGTAAGATTCACAGTGTCAGACCTATGAATGAACCCAGTTTATGAATGTTCTTCCAGAAGGGAACTCTTAGGAAGTCAGGGACTAACTGTACAACTAACTAAACCCTCTCTACATGGGAAGCAATGAAGACACAGCGAGGTGAATGAAGCACATTGCCCAAGGTCACACAGCAGGAACACGTCAGTGCTGGGACTCAGGCCAGGCGACCCAGCGAGGGTGTCTGAGCTGCTGACCATTGCACCCCCTGCCTGCCATCTCAGATGCTTCTCCAGTGCGCAGCCTCCTTTCATGGAACCAAACATCATCTATCACAAGGAACTGGCACTGGCGTCACTATGCTGTGTGCCCCCAGGTTGAGAAGAGCACTGCCATAGTCTCTTGGGTCCATGTTTGAGCCCTGTTTTCTGTGCTGGGTAGTGGGATGCCCCCAGTGTCACAGCTCAGCCTCAGGTTCTGGCCTCATGCTCTCATCCTGGGCTGAATCCAGAGGGTGGCGAGTGGTGGCTGGAGGCTGCTCTGGGTGTAGGCTGCTCCACGGAAGGGAAAGGTACACTTCTCCTTGGTGTTCAGGGACACCTGCGAAGTGTGTGAGGTGGAGGGAACGCTATTTGCTATGGAGCATGCATGATCTAAGTGAGAGGGCAGGTGTCTATCTGAGAGCCAGGCTCCAAAGCCAAGCTCCCTCCCCTCCTGACAGATGACTGAAAGCAGCTTTTTCTACCTCTCTTGCCCTCCACCCACCCCTTCTGTGAGCGGGTGATACTTTTCTCATCCCCATTTCCTTGATGAATCCAGAGAACCTACAGAAAGCACTGAGCACTGCCCTGCCACTTAGGCATCACTTGGGCATGCTCTCTGCCTTGTTCTGGCTCCTGGTTGGTGTCTCAAGGTAGACCATGTGTCCCAAGGAATCCAGTCAGCAACACATAGAGGTGGGAGATTTTCACCTCCCCATTTCTAGACACTCTGGGTCTGCCAGTCCCACATTAGCCTATTATTTTTAGTAACCCTAGTACTTAGTAGGTTTCATCAACTAAAACCCAACATGGCAGCTGCCCTTCAGCCTCCTCCTAGCAGCTGTCATCATGATCAGCCCCCGCTTCAAACAGTGATAGAGTTTTTGTCTGGAAATAGGACAAATGCCAGTCCCCTCCCTTTGTACCTCAGGATCTGTCTCCCTGAATCTCCACAGAAGGCCCAGGCCACCCCGCACAGGAGGGACACAGTCAGGTGTAGAACCCAGGCTCTGGCACCTCCTCCCTGACATTCTCTGCTCCCAGGACCGTCACCCGCTGAGTATAGAGTGGGAGGCAGGGGACACTCCGTGGTCCACAGTGACGAGCAGCTGAGGATCCTACAGGAGGTGCTTCTGAAGCAGGACCACCTCCCACCCCAGAAACCAATGAAGTGAGCAACACAAATCCAAAATCATTCTGAAAGTGGGTGGAGGTGGAATTCAACATCCACACTGAAAACCACAGTGCCACAGGCCACCCACAGTCTGTGATCCTTGAAGACGCAAACATGCTGGGCTGCAGAGAAGGAGGTCATTGGCCCAGGGTCAGTGTGAAGCTCCCCTTCTGGGGAACAGAGCTTCTGCTGCTGGAAGTGGGGAGTCGGATCCCAGGGGACAGCAGACACTGGACTTTATGCGTTCACTGCATGCTGAGCAACTAAGCCAGGTGGCAAGAGCCTCTCTCCTTATGGACTCCCTGTGACTCCTGCTGGCCACACAGTGAGGGGCTGAGGTTTGGATCCTGTTAGCCTCTTGGTGTCCATTTCTCCTTCGCTCACAGTGCTTCAAGTCCTAGGATTTTCAGCTATGGTCTGCTTGCAATGCTGGGACAGAAAACAGGACCTTGTGCATGCTAGGCATGCACTGTGCCACTAATCCACAATCCCAGCTGGAGGCCCTGAGCTTTAACTAGACTGCCCGTGTAAAAGACAGTGTTGCTAGCTGCAATGTCTTGGGCAAAGAACTTCATTTGTAGTGCCTCAGTTTCTCTGCTCACGTCTAAAAGTGGCAGAGGGGTAAAGGATAAACAGCACTTAGAATGGGGTGTGGTTCAGAGCATGTGACCTATGATATTCACTTTGAACTACCGGTCTGCAGAGACAATAGGGGCAGCTGCTTGATGGTGCTGTGGACTTTCTGTCTAGAAGAGGAAAGAAACCTGGGAGTCTGTGCTGTCACTGAGGCACTCTAGCCAGTCCCTCCTATTCCTGCAGCCTCAGGGCACAGCACATGGGACCTGGCTTCCTCTTTCCACAATCAAACTACCATGGGAGACCTTGCACCCTCTGAGGGTTACTCCCCAAGAAACCCATTATAATTTGCAAATATTATAAAACTGAAAATGCAATTAATACACCTGTCCTGTGGAACATGAACTTAGCAGTGCAGCAGGACTCTGTTATTTACCATGATTGCAGATGGGCCAGGAGCTGAGGCTGCCTGCAGTGACCAGCGCCATGGGAGGATCACACGAGGTGTCAGAGTGAGACCCTGGGTATAAAACAAGCAACATTTGATTTACTCCTGTTAGGTGAAAATCAATGTCATTTCTTTTACTTTAAAGATAATTACAAAAATAAATAGAATGACTGTGTCATTTAAAAAAAAAAACCTTAAAACGCTATTAATTCATAAAGTTAAGATTGGTAGTTTCCAGGACAGAAAGAGAGGGGGATGTGTTTGATGGATGCTGAAACTCATTTGGGGAAGACGAAAACCATCTGAAGCTGGATGTAGTGATGTTTGGACAATGGTGTAAATATACTGAATGCCACCTGAATTGTACACTGAAAATGGTCAAAATGATAAATTTTGTCACTTATATTTTATGTGAGCCAACACCAAGCATTATCCTGGACTGGTCAGAGCCACCTCCATCCCTGAAGCCCGCCCTCTCTGGCCCCTTGGAGGTGAATCTGCAATGCTAGGCCTGAGAGGGACAAGCAAGCTTCCTCAGCTTGCAGCAGTTTGAGTGGCCACCAGGGGACGATACTGTGCCACTGCATATTTCTGTGCCCTGTGTACGGTGTTTATGCTTCTGTATCAAAACAGCACTGTCTGCTCCCAAGGGCCACTTGAGCCTTCCCTGTGTGTTTCCTTCATGAAAAGTTTATATAAAATGTACTTCATTTTAACTATATTTGTGTGTGTGTGTGTGTGTGTGTGTGTGTGTGTGTGTAGTGAGTGTGGCTGTATTGCAGGTGTAGCAGCCACAAGTCATAGAGCGGTCAGTGTTGTGCCACCACCTGGACAAAGAACCCCACAAAGGAACTGACCAGGAAGACCATGGATTCCTGTTTGAAATGGCAGTGGACTGAATTTTGTGCTCATCCAAAGGGGGAAGGGGCAGTCGAGAGAGGGAGCTGTGCCTCGCACAGGAAAGTTTACACTGAGTGGGGTGAGGGGGTGCTGTCCTCAGTGCTAACTCATTAGTCAAAGCCTTGTCCTCCAGGCTCCATGATGCAATTTTTTGCCCTGCTGCCACCTGTTTGATTAAGTTTGGCCAGTGATGATTTTGCACCTGGGAAAACCAGGTGTAGCCTTCTGTAGGAAGATGGCGGGGAGTGGGGGGCAGTTAAAAGGCACCCATGTCCCTGCCTGCCTGAGAGACCAGAGCTTTTCTGAAGGTGCAGCCAACCAGTAGGGTCTGCAGGATACAGAGCCCCCATCTCCTGCTCAGAACCAAGAAAAGGACTCAGTTGGAAGCAAGGGCCCTGCTGCCCAAGCCTCACGGGCTCCCTCCCTGCTTCTCCCTGCTGCCCCTCTGTCCACTTCTGGCAGCAGCAACCCAGATATGAGGGCAGGAGAGGGGGCTTGCCAATCTCTGGTCACCCAGAAAAGGTCTGTGCCCTGACCAGGGACCAGAAGTATGAAGAGCATGGCCAAGAATCCAACCACCTAGACCAGGGCTGCACGCATGCTCCCGGGAATGCATGAGTCACCTTAGATGCAGTTAAAACACAGATTCCCATTTAGTAGGTCTGCAGTAGCACCTGAGATCCTGCATCGCTAGCCAGCTTCCTGCTGATGCTGCCCCGAGCGCCACACCCTGAGGGAGCAAGTTCCTGATGGAATCACGTGGGTGCATAGCTGGGCTCCCTTATGCTGCCTGGTGGCTGGCAGATCTCTGGTCCTGAGGGACTTAGCTCCTGCATACCTATCCCTTATTACCCCATGTGGTCCCCTCCTACTTGGCACAAGGTCATCTGGCTTCCTGACTCTGCCATGAACCCACAGATTCTGTCCCCAGCCTTCTCCCCTCTCAACAACATGGGGATATTTCCTGGGTTCACCAGGATATCAAGATGCCTATGTCAGGGACATTTTCTCCCAAGCCCCAGCACCAGAGGTTTTCTGCAGCACGCTCAGGGGGGTTGCAAGGGACCCTCTGGGAGTAGGTGTGGATGTCAGAACCACCCCTGCCCTAAGAGAACAAGTACTGTCCTTACCCACTCCACTGGGCAAGGATGCACAATTTCAGAAAATTCAAAATGTCTCCAGACACACTATTAAAACAGTCAGTCCTGTGTGCCAGTAGTACAGTGTTTTCTTTATTTTAAGGAGGCCAGGAGAGGGGAGAGCCCTTGCTGAGAAAGTTCTCATCAGTTGGTGGAAGCCAGCGGGAGATCACCAGAGGAGCCTTCCCAGAGGGCTTGGGTTGCAGCAGGGTGCAGAGCCGAGGAGTGAGGTTAAGGTCACAGTAATAAGGGGGCCATGCAGGTCACCTCATTACTACAGTGCCCTGGAGCAGGGTGGCACAGAGGATGGGATGGTGACTGAGAGCCGCATGCAGTGTGGGCCTTTGCTGGGGACTCAGTGAGCTTGGGACCGCCACACTGCCAGGAGGAGTGGAGTTGGAGGTTTGCCCACTGTTACAATGAGTTGAATCCTGTACTCAGAGGTCAGGGCTCCAGAAGCTGATGCAGGGCATGGAAGAGGAGCAGGAAGAGGCTCAGACAATGGTGCACTGGGCCAGGGAGCCCACCTAGACATTCACTGCAGTAAGCTTGAGATCACCACCCACTTCCAGGTGATTGATGGCCGAGAGGTCCGTCAGGCGGTGGCCGTATTCCAGCAGGTGTTGGCCATCCACAGTGACATTGTAGCAGTGGGCTAAGCACATGATCTGTGCCTGGGAAGACAGACCTTGGCAGTCACACTTCATACCCTCACTGTGGGCTCAAAGACCCTCCTTCCCTACCTCCTTCCTCTCCCCCAAGCAGCCCCTCGCCCTCACAGAAGGACCTGCCCCTCCCTAAACACCCGGTGCTCTCCTCCCCTGTACCTCACACACATGGTTCCCACCCTGCAATGCTGCTCCCAGCCTGCAGCTCTGCCCTGAGTGTAACTCCCAGGCCCCTCAGGACCAAGTCCCTCTGGCAAGCCTTCCCTGCCCCCACCCAACCCCTCCCAGGGATCCACTGCCTCCTTGGGCCACCAGGGACAGCAGTGCTTGTTTGTGCCATCTGTGTCCCCCATGTCCGAGCCTGGACTCTGCAGCAGCAGCAGCCTCCTGACTCATCCTTTCCAGCCCAGGACCCTCTCCAGGCAGTCAGGGTACAAATGACCATGATCACACTTCCATCACACTCGCATTCAGGGCACTGTTGTAGCATGCAAAGACTATCTCAGCCCATTCCCACCACTCTCTGAGATCACGGGATTCTTAGCCCCGTTTGTAGATGAGGAAATGGAGCTGCAAAGACCCAATGACTGTCCCTAGCTGAAGGACACTTCCCCAAGGTCACACAGCTACCTATCAATCAAAGGTAGTGTTCCTTGCCCTTGCTCCCCAGTGGCTTCTCACTGTAGTAAAATCCGAGCTCCCTTCACAGCCCACAAAGCTCTGCACCAGTCACTTCCAACCCAGACTGCAGAGTGCAATCATTTAGGACACAGCTTCTGCCTAAGCAGATGCCCAGGCTGACAGTCTCAATGGGTGGGGAGAGGGAAGACAGGCATCATGGACCTAACTTCCTTTCTTATTTTTTTTTCTTCCCTTTTCTTCCCTTCCCTTCCCTTCTTGTCTCTTCTCTTGTCTTCTTTCTCCTTTCCTCTTTTCTTTCCTTTTCTGTGGTAGTAGAGAATGAACCCAGGGCCTTCACACTGTGCTATCCTTTTTTTATTTTTTACTTTGACACAGGGCTTAAATCACTAAATTGCCCAGGCTGGGACCCTTCCGTCCCATGTGCTGCTACTACAGGTGCATGCGCCTCTGCACCTGGCTTTAATTTTTGTAAGCTCTGTGGGGGATCCGAATGTGTAGTGAGGGTGGACAAGGTCTGCTCATGGTGATCAGGCTGCAGCCACACCTCACTTCTGTCACCCTCACCCTGCAGTGCGGCTCTGGACAGGTCCCTCCCCTCTCTGCACATCTGCCCTCAAGTGGGGGTCCCTCCACCCCAGACCCTGTTTGCCTTCTGCTCAGCACCTGTCCTTATCTGTGCTGACTGGCTCAAGTCTCAGTCTCCCTGCTCCTCCCCACCTAGACTGCAAGCCCCTAGGTCAGGACCCATTCTCTCTGCTTCCTGGCTGCAGCCCTGCACATGGGGCACTGCCTGCACCTCATAGGCCCAATCAGAGTTGATAAGTGACTGCTGAATGAACAAGCAAATAAATGACGGGCACCTCATCCTTGGGTGTGATTTGGCAGAAATGGGCTATGTGATCCCTGGCAAGTAAATTATCCTGTGATTTTGTTTGCTCATCTATAAGAATCAGATGCTAACATTTGCCGCACAGGGGACAGTAATGATAAACTATTAACAGTTTGTGTCACACTCTCTCTCCCTGTGATCCCAGCCCTCCTATCACAGGCATCAGCCCCTACCCCATTCAAGGTACCTCCAGACCCCCTCACTCCTTCTATCGTTGTACCCAGTGAGCTGTCCCAGCTCCAGGCTGCAGCATCTTACCATGAAGCTGTGTCCTTGTCTGAAAGTCGTATGAAAGGGCAGGGTTCGCTCCTCATGCCCCCAGATGCCCTGGATCTGACTGTTACGGACCACAGTGTTTTCATCAAAACGAACATTCAGGTGGAAGGCGACGTCACTCCCAGTACACAGGTTGATATAGAACCTGGGGTGGGTACATCACAGGGACTCCTTCAGTCCCCTGAGGCCTAGTGCACCCTCCACCCATTCCCCACCTCCCTGGAGCAATGGGGTGGCGCTCTCCTCCCTGAGACCCCTGGGGGTCCCATCTTACCTCTTAGCATTGGGCGGGACAATGCCTGACACAGTGATGACCCTGCATGGGAACAGCCCGCCTGGGATGGAGGCATGGTAAGGAAGCTGTTGGGAGGATGGGGCAGGTCAGCCAGTGATCACAGAGAGCCACCTTTGCATCAGGGACTTCTGTACCAATTGTCATGGACTTGGACAGTCGGCCAAGTCGGAAACCATGCCTAAGGGTAGTTTGTCTTTCCGATGAAGGCAGCACGTCTTTACCTGGTTCATTGGTTCAAACACCAAGGGAAAACTTCCTAGTGTTCCCAAAGCAGGGGCACTTCACCATCATGAAAGAAACTTCAGTTGGACACCGAAGCATTTTGGGGTGACAAGAATAGGCCATATAATTAGCTCACACTCAAGGAACCATTTTAATATTCAAAGTTCCTGTCACAAAATTATTAATATACATCAACACTATAAAATGTCAGCTTGACAAAGGACTCTCTCTAATTCTGTAAGTCAGATGATTGCCCCCAGCTGTCACTAATACTGACCCTGCCATAGGAAACAACATTTCCAGCTGTTCCCCAGATACCATTTACATAGGTTTTGAGTTCTGGTCCAGGATCTGGTGGAGAAGATACTGGGAAATTCAGTGAGGGAAGGTTTTGGCCACACACACACACACAGAGGAATGCTGTTCTAAATTCCCCAAAGTTTGGAGCATGTAAGTACGCCACCTGATTTAGCACAGGTAAACACACGTACCCCGGTCATGACACTATATAAGAATGTAAGTATGTGATAGCAACCTGTGTAAGAGTTAACCAATAAAGATGCAGGCGACTTTTGCTCTGCTTCGCTGCCTGCTACTGCTGTGTGGTTGATATCTTACTCTGTGTGCTTTCTTTGGAGACCTCATGTGTGAATTTACCCCTTCAGCCACCTGAACCCTGACAGGTGGTGTAGTCAGCAGGACAAATAAGGTCAACAGGAAAAAGTGAGTACCCCCTCCCACATCTGAGGGTGAAGGAGAGCCCCAGAGAGGAGGTGCCAACTTGCCTCGCCTTGGTTATCTGTGGTCACCTTCAGAGCACCTAGGAAGGCCAACTTTAATGAGAAGGGCTTGAGGGCCAAACCCGGGGGAAACTCCAAAAAGCTCCAGAAATGGAAGCCCAAGAAAAATCCACAAGCAATACAGACTCCAAGAGGGGCTCCAAGTCCATCCCTTGGCAGTGACAGCCCTGCCCCACGCAGGCAGTGACATAGGGAAGACTCCCAAGGCAACCAGCAGAAGATAGGAAAAGGTACACAGAAACACAGGCAGGTTGGAGCAAGGCTACCACAGGCACTGCCCCCGCGCCACCTCCTGCCTGCCCCGGGCCAGCGCTCTAAGATCTGACAACACATGCTATAGTTGGCCCAGCTGTAGGGATGAGGATGGCGATGGTGGCGGGACACGCTGGCAGTTCCAGAAACCCCCATTCCAGTGCAACGGATTGAGAACCTAAAACAACTGCATGCCTGCCGTTCACCAGAAGGTGGCGATAGAAAAGTCCTTAGCTCAGAGGAGTGGGCCTAAAGATCTCTCACCTCTACCTGTTCCTATGCAGCCAAGGAGTTAGGGGAACTGGAGAAACAAGCAAAACAAAAGGTGGGTGGCCCAAGGCCCAGCGGGGCCAACCCCCCCACCTCCCCTGTGGATGGCTATGGGTCCACAAAATGTCAGTCAGCGCCAGATATGGACAAATCTCATGGCTCCCTGAGACTTAGCCGCAGGTAAGAGAAAGGGACACTCTTGCCTGTGAAACAGGCATTCATGGTGTTGGCACGAGGGCACAGATGACTGGCCGCTGGTGCGGGGATCCTGCGCGAACCTCGTTTTCAGCTGCAGCCCGAAGGCAGCTGCAAAATGCTGATGCTCAATCTACACCCCACCCGGGCATGCAGACCCCAGTGAGACACTGATGCTGGGGCTGAGCACCGACTGTGATAAAACAGAGAGGGCCTCTGTTGGAACTGAGCAAGTCACAGGACCTGCTGATGACAGAAAACTGGGTGAGCTGACACTGTTCTCAGTGCGACCAGAGCTGAGCCAGTCCCTGGGGCTCAGGCAGGAAGAGCTCCAGGTTACCCAAGGCTCCCTGCCCTTCTGATGTTTATGTTTCCACTGTTGCTAAATATATGCTGGAGGTGGACAAACTGACTGGAGCTCTGCTCAGCACCAGGAAGGGGAAATCCTTCTTGCAAGTTCTTGTGGTAAAAGCTGTGGTCTGAGGACATCCACACCATGCACCAGTACTAACTGCCTGGAGGTCAGGAAGAAATGGGACAAACTGTTTTGAATTGGGAAAAGGCAATATAATACGCTCTGCACACCCCCTTCAGTGTGGCCTGTGCAGGAACCAGACAGATCATGGCAAATGACTGTAAAATCTCATCCTGATGCTGTCAGTCAGAACCAGTTTGCCTTCACCTGGGAGAGGAGGCAGTAGACGCTCCAGATGTTGTCACAAGGTGATTTGCCTCACTTTATGTTGTGGCCTAGTGGCCCAGGACCTGCCACCTGGACCAACCCACACTCTGTGTCACGGTTTCATTGCATTGATGGTATTATGTTAATCTCTGATTGCCTCGCAGAGTTCAAAGCCGCCATGCACAGTCTGAAGGAAGCTCTGCTGGCCGGGCTTGGGCCCTGAATGAAGACAGGGTCTAGAGAACTGGCTTGTGTGTCAGATTCTTGAGTACCATTTGGTCTTGTATTACAAAAATAATTCCCAATATAATTATAGATAACCCGGAAGGGAATGATACGGCTGACAGACCCAGCATAAGTGACTTTTTTGGATTCAAAGGGGACAGTTACATAGGTGCCAGCCCTATGAATCAGTGACACTACCTTGTCATTTATCCTAACAGTCAGTGTGGATGACATTGGGTTTGGCTGGGGCCTATAGCAGAAACAGGGAAAGGGGAAGCACCCAGTTGGGTTTTGTTCACAATTGTAAAAAGGAAGCTGAGAGCTGATATTCTCTGATTGAGAAACAGCAGTGATGTACTCTGCTCTACATGCCTGTCAGGAGTCATAGAATAGCAGACAGTGCAAGTACAGACAAAATAGCCTGTAGAGAGTTGGGTAAGACATGGTCAGCTAGTCCCAGGAGTGGAGGCCCCCACTCTCACACGCTGTGGCTGTCAAGGTCCCGTGTTGCTTTTCCTACTTCTTGGGTACTATGAACTATTTTCTTTTGTGATGCCCCTCTGCCAAACCACCCTGCCTTAAAGCCACCCAATTATAGACTGAAACCTCTACAAACTCTGAGCTAAATAAAACTTTCCTCCCTTAACTTGTGGTGTAGGGTATTTTGTCCCAGCAAAGAAGAAAGCAACTAAGATGATAGCACAGGCACCCACCAGGTGGTAAGTAAACCAGTGTCAAATGCTTGGATGGCACTGATTTACACTCGTAGGTCACTCCAGGCCCTGGTGGATGAGACACCATGGATCAGGATCAGCATCAGGATGAGCTCCTCTGGCATTTCCACCCTCCTCTGGGTCTCTTTGGGCTTCCCCTTCCTCCAACCCCTTCTGCCCAGTCCTTTCCTCAAGGACCCACAGCTGTTTCCCCCTGGCTGTGCAGTCAGCTCACACCTGGCCAGCTCCAAACTCACCTGGTATGGAATTTTGCAGCAATCCATCTTTAATCCACCTGTGTGGCCACCACTGACTTTCACACCAGCTCAGCTTTCTCTGTACAGAGCTGCACTTTACAAGGAAATATAAACCAACCCATTTGGCAGCTACTCAAGGGGGAGAGGCTGAGAACAAAGGAACTGGGTGTGGAGACAAAAAAAGGTAATTTTGGGGTGAAAGCTGTAAATAGAATTAGGAGGCAAGGAGGGATGTGGACAGTCCCAGCCTGAGGACTTCCTTTTCTTTCTCCTCCTATGTATCACCAAGAGACTAACCTATAGTTCATAAAGATCCAAAATGACATTATGGTGGGTAGCTAAGTTAGATGGAAATTAACGCACAGTCAGAGAGAAACTAGGCTGTCAAGGAAGTCAGTAGAAAAAACAAAGACATCAGAATTGTGGCTTAAGTTGCATCTGAAGAAGACCAAGTCTCAAGATAAAAATCTAACAACCAGGTCAACATACCTCCCCTAAAGGATGAGTAGTAACTTGGAATTATACTGTAACTATATCACCTGCTCCAGTAGAGTCCAGGTAGACATCAGTGCTTACAGAATTTTAGGTTTACCAGTGGTGAAGAAACCGAGCTACACTTGGAAAAGTGGTGGGAACCAAACTTTATTATACCGGCAGGCTCAGAGGAGCTGCATACTCCAAAGTCTGATCCCCGAACTAGCAGTGGAAGTTACTTTTGTAAGTGTTTATCAGGTAGGGTGGGGAGTCTTTTGCTGGTGACTGGAACTTTACAAATATGGGAACAAACTGAAAACAGAAATAGGCCTAGCACAGTTTATACTGCTGATACACCTTGTGGTGAGCAAACCTGTTTACAGAAGTGGAAGGAGAAATACAGACTGTTGACATGTTTTGAGCTTTGGAACACTTTGAACACAAAAGTTCTTTTACATTTCCGCCCCGCCCTTGATTCTCCTAGTATATCTTATCACAGGGCATCACTTGTTTCAAGGGGCTGATGTATGGGCTTATTCTGCACCAGCATCTGATGCACAGATTGTCTGGTGAGGGCCTGTACCTGATTCTGGAGGAATGTCAACAGTAGCCCAAAGAGTATGATGAGGATGATCCTATTCAAGCGGCCAGCCAAGGGAAGAAGCCATGACTTCCAGCTCCTCCAGGAGAATGGTCAGTTAGAGCTAGCCGGGTCTCTTAACCTATTGGCTTGTTTTCCTGGGCTCTCTGCAGCTCCCCAGACTAGTCTCAGACTGGTTTGTGTAGAAGCAGCACTCCTCTTCTTACAGCACTCCAAACAGGTATAGCCTCCCCTTCTCTGCTGCTAGAATGTCTAGCCCTCTTTGGTTCTGAAGAGTCGCCAGGGAGTCTAACTCACTTTGCAATGCGAGAAGAGACTTGGAAATATTAGTTAAGCTTTGAGAGAGTTGTTGGGACAGGAATTTATAACAATCAGTTGCAGTGATGAGTCCAGCAATCCCCGTCCCTGCCATATCAGTTATGTCTAGCCCCACTAGCAAGGAGTATGGGAGCCTGATATCAGCATAGGGACTTCGAGTTCTTGGTCCCAGGGAAAACATCCATCTTTTGCTCAGCTAAATCAGGGTACAGGTCCCAGTCCATTTAGCAGGGAGACAGAGCTAGGTAGAAGTGCTACAGAGCCAAAATATCTGGGGTACTCAGGAGAAACAACTGTGTATCTAGAAAGTAAGTGAAAGTCTTTGCCTCTTCCATGCCAGACCCCAACCGTTATGGCTAATGTGGCCCCAGTCAAGGAGGGCAAGGTGCCTGTCGCTAGTGTTTAACCTGGGTGGTGCTCTGAGATTTATTTTCCCAATGAAGAAGGAACTTTTTGTATGTAGTAGAAGCCATTCCTGAGATTGGTTAAGATTGTGTAGTAGAAGGCACTCTTGTGAGGACAGGGCCTCACTCTAGTGGGTGACCATTGGTGAAAGGTTATGTAGGGATTCTGCCATCCATTACAAAATTTGGAGTGCTTTAAGAGGAAGGTTTGGATGTCTATTGTTGGGCAGCCCAGTAGATGGTACCCTGTTGGGAGAAAATAGAAGAGGCATCTGGTGGGGTGGCGGGAATTGTTGAAGGATCAGTGTGAAAGTATAGTTTGTGAGATTTTAGTACCTCAGGAAGATCCCCAGAGCGTATACCTGCCGAATGCAAAGTATGGCCTGAGAGTCCCGATTGACAGCTTCCAAGACCGGTCGTCACATAGCCCAGGCATATGTTAGTGTTTCTGCCTTGCTGGCTTTAAAGGAAAGACTTTTCCCAAGTTTTGAAAGCAAAGGGTTTCAGTGGGGCAGGGTTGATGCCAACGTGGGGGTGGTACTGAAGGGGAAATTAAAACCTTAAACAAAAGCCTGTCAAGAATTGCTGCCAGAAGTAAGCAGACATGTCCTGACAAGCCTGATAACAGAACATTCCTTTCTTTGTGTAACTGCTGTTTTTACTGCCTTTGTGTAGCTGATGGCCTTGCAATGTAACTTGTGATGTAATACCTGTCTATGTAACTGATATCCTTACAATGTAACCTGAGATGTTAAGCTTCCATAATGTTACCCAGCCCTCCAATCACAGTGCACTAAATCTGCCTCTTTACCTCCCCCTTGCTTCTCCTTTAAAAGTCATGAAACCTCACCCAGTAGGGTTCTGATGCTTTAGGAGTGATCCCAGTCAGAAACCCAGAGGTGTAATAAACTGCCTTCTAAACCGTCTCGGTGCTGTTTCTTCTTTTGCTTGGCCTGTTTTCCACGTTTCTTGGTGCGTCACCAGGAAGGCTGTGCTGACCACTTAGGTCACTGGGACACTGGCAGCCTAAGTGGGGAACCTCTCCTGTCTCCTTGATGGGAAGATGCACTCTCTAGTCTTTCTCGGGGTCTCCTCAGGGTCCCAGACTAGAGAACCCTGCTTGGTGTTAACAGCCTCACTCAATCCACAAGAGAGGGAAAGGACACAGAATGTCAGATCAGTCTTCTGTTAAGGAAAGACTCTGGGGTGCCCCAGTCAAACTGTCAATCAGTCCTGCTCTTCCAGGCAGAAGGAGAGTCTGATCACCTCTTGTCACTTTGTCAGTTTAGACCACCCCAAGGGAAAAGGGGTAGGAATATTTAACCTCTGAATGCCTGTTGAATGCTTGTATGAGTCACTGTAACAGATGGTAAAAACAGTAGGCTGTTCCATCTGTGCTCCATGGGAGAAATTCCCTTCAGGACCTCAGAGCTACAGAGCTTGATTGGGTTGGATTTCTGTGGTTCTGTGGCCAGAGCCAAAGATCATTTGGTTTCTCATTTAAGGAACACCCATCCTTCATCTGTTGCATCACTGCTCAAGGATGTACCACCCACACCATAGAAAAATAGAATGGGTGCCAGCCAGAGCAAATCCACTATCTTAGATTGTATGCTAAAAAAAACTTCAAAGAGAATTCCTTGATGATTATGGAGTAAAAAATGAAACCCCAGAAGCTCTGAGCTTTCTGTGAGATCGACTGGCCAAATCTGTGCCCTGACTGGACACTCGAAGAAAGTCTCGGTGTTGAGACTGTCGGGCAAATCCGGAATGGCATAACAGACTCTGAGACTGGCCACACTGGCCTGTTCCTGTATATCAATTCCTGGCTTAACCTGTGTCAAAACCTGCCACCTTGGCTTTGTGCCTGTGCTGTGCATGACAAAAAGACTATTCTGGCCATCAGTACAAATCCTGAGGCCACCAGAAACCCTCTAAGGCCTGCCCCAAACCAGAGAAACTTTATCAGTCTCACCTGAAGACTCTGAGTCTGACCTGCCTCCACCATACCATCATGGGCCCCAAATTGTCCAGTCAGCTTCAGCGCCACCACAGCTGCCACCAAAGGGCCCTGCCTTCCCAGACTCTACACAGTAAGGACCCCTGTTCCCCTGCTGCAGGTCCAAGCACTGCTGCCACCATCGCTGGAAGGCCCCATCTTTCCTGATTCTGCACAGCCAGAGCCACTGACAGAGCTGCCGTGGCCACCATTGCCACCGCCACCACAGGGGCTGCTGCCACCACTGCCCCCACCATAGCACCTGGTGCTGCTGCCACAACTGGTGCCACTGCCAGCACAGTCCCTGCCACTGCAACTGGTGCCATCACTGCTAACACAGCCAAGGTTGTCACCATGGTGGCAGGCACTGCCACGACCACCCCTCCTCCTCCCAGAATTCTTAACACCACTGACATCACCACTCAGAACCTACACCCATTTTTGTCTGCTTCTGTTGCGCCCTCTAGTGGTCCAGAGGTCTCCATAGATGCGCAGCCACAACCACCCATTCCAAGGCAGACAACTGCTGCAGTGCCTATTAAACCTCAGGTTGACTGCATACCAGGGGCTGTCAGCATGGACAGAGACACTGACACCTCTATCAGCCATCACCTCCACTCTGCCACTCAGTTCAAACCCCCAGTTCATCTCCAGCTACCACTTTGTCTACCCTGGAGCCCAGAGAGACACAGCCAACCAAATGCCTCCTTGATGCATCATCAGCCATTTGGTTCAGCTGAACTCGTGAACTGGAAACACCACCACCCATCTTACTCAGAGAAGCCCCAAACAATGGCTGACCTCCTTACATCCATCTTCCAGACCCACTTGCCAACATGGGATGACTGCCAGCAACTCGTTTCAACTCCGTTTAATACTGAAGATTATCTTTGCATTCTAGACAGGGCCCAGACTTGACTAAAGTCCAAAGTCCCCACCACTGTAGTTGATCCTGACGCTTGGGGAAATACTAGCTTTCCCCAGGCACACCCAAACTGAGATTTCAATACAATACAGGGCTGTGAGGCCCTGGAATTATACCATAACGCTCTTCTAGCAGGGGTTAAAGGAGGAGGAAAAAAGACAATCAACATGTCAAAACTTGCAGAAGTTATTCAGGAGCCCAATGAAAGTCCAGTAAAGTGTTATGGAAGACTCTGTAAAACCTACCAGGTGTATATACTTTTTGATCCAGAGGCACCTCAGAATCAGTAGGATGGTCAATGTTACCTTAATTATCCAGTTTACCTCCAACATTAGGAAAAAGCACAAAAGGTTGATGGCTGTGCCAGCACAAACACCACCCAATTACTTCAGATTGCTCAAAAGGTTTTTATAAACTGAGAGAAAAAAGAAAAGAGGGAGCAATGGCAGAAGGCAGATCACAGAACCTCCCAGAATACTGTTCTTTTATCTGCAATGTTTGGAAAGCCTGTTCCTGAAATACCTTGCCAAGGCCAATCCCATCACAGTATCTAGTACAAGGGAGCACTGAAAGCCTCACCCTAAAACTGGCAGCAGGCCCTGTGCACTGACACCTGACCAATGTGCTTGCTGCAAACAAATTGTACACTGGAAAGATAAGTGCCCCCTCCATCTGCTAGATACAAAGAAATCTGACTGCATGGAGTCACTCCAGCCTGATCCTCTCCACCCTCTCTTTGATGACAATGAATAGGTCAGACCGGGCTCCATTAAACTGGGCCCCCAAGAGCCCATGGTCATTACCAGAAATGGGGGAAAGACTTTGACTCTTATGGTGGACACTGGGCTAAATAATACATTGTGACCCAGTCTGTTACTCCTCCGACCTCCCAAAAAGTCCAAGTTGTTGGCACCACTGAAACTCCCACCAAAAAGAAATTCTGTCACAACAGGTCCTGCAAAATTGGTGAACATTTTATCAAACATGAATTTCTGTACATGCCCAAGTGCCCCATTCCTCTCCTAGGATGTGATCTCCTCTTCAAATTAAGGGCCACTACCACTGTTGCTCCAAAGCATCCAGCTGCTCTCATGCCCAGCCCACAGCTCCAGGTTTGGTATTGACCCTGACTGTACCTTGAGGAGAAGAATGGCATTTACATCAGCCTAAAATGCTTGACAATCAGGACCTGAAAGTTTTGAGAGACTTGTTTTCAGAGGTATGGGCAGAGAACTCACCTCTGGGACTTGCAATCAACCATGCTCCCTTAGTGATCAATCTCTGTCCTACTGCCAACACTTTTGCCATTAAACAACCTATGTCAAGGGAAGCTCAATGTGGCATCCAGTCCCACGTCTCCTGCCTAAAGAAGTTCAAAATCCTGGTAGATTGCCCATCACTCCTCCTCCTGGTGAAAAAGCCAAATAGGGACTACTAACAAGTGCAGGATCTCCGCCCTATCAATGCAGCCCTATGACTCTGCACCCAACAGTCCCCAACCCTTATATTCTCCTGGGTCTGCTTCCCTATGATGTTGCCTGATACACCTATCTGGACTTAAAAGATGTTTCCTTCTGTTTACAGGTTGCACCTGTCGGCCAGCCCCTCTTTTCCTTAAAATGGAATGACCCAGAGACAGGATGGAAAGACCAACTTACCTGGACCTGTTTACCATGAGATTTTAAGAACTCCCCTGCAGTCTTTGGGGAAGCACTAGCAGCTGCTTTAGCCCAGTTTCAACATGCAAATTTTAACTGTGCCCTCATACAATATGTAGATGACATTTTAACTGAAAGTCTAAGGCAAGACGAAAGACTGGAAAGGGACATAGTCTTTCTTCACCACCTACTGGCCACCGGCTATAAAGTCTCCTGGAAAAAAACCTCAAATATGTGAACAAAAAGTACACTATTTAGGGTTTGATCTGGAGAAAGGACTCAGACTCCTGGGCCTCAAGAGGAAGGAAGTGATCTGCTCCATTCCAAGACCTAAAAATAAAAGACAGCTTAGAGAATTTCTGGGTGCTACAGGCGTCTGTCAAATTTAGATACCAGGGTTTGCCAAAAAGTCTAAGCCTCTGTACAATATTCTGGCAGGGAAAGAAAATGAAAGGGAGATATTCAACTGGGCCATAGAACAGACTGAATCCTTTCAGACCATAAAAAGAACACTCTCAGCTGCCCTGGCATTGGGCATCCCTGATGTGACCAGACCATTTAGTCTGTTTGTTAGTGAATGGAGACATGTAGCCTCAGGGGTCCTCACTCAGAAAGCCAACCCCTGGGAAAGAGCCATTGATTATTTATCAAAAAGCCTAGACTCTATGACAAAACGGTGGCCTCCTTGCCTGACAGCGCTGGCAGCTACCCTTCTCCTGATCAAAGAGGCTAACAAACTGAATCTGGAACAGTCCAGGTCCCACATGCTGTCCTAGAGATACTAAACAGTCAGGGACACTGCTGGCTCTCAAACATCCACATCACCCAGTACTAAGGACTGCTTTTTGGAAATCCCCAATCTACTTCCCAGCTGGTTAAGACCCTAAGCCCAGTCACCTTCATGTCCACTGAGCTTAGTCGTCCAGACCATGACTGTCTCATTTTGACTGCTGAGCCAGTCAGATCTACAGATGGAACCCTTATCTGATGCTGAGTACACCCTGTTTATAGATGGAAGTAGCTCAGTCAGGGATGAAAAATGTCAGTCCAGCTATGCTGTCATCACTATGGAAGAGGTGCTCCTAGCCAAACCTCTTCCCTAAAATGGGTCTGCTCAATGGGCTGAACTATGGGCCCTAATACAAGCTCTCAACTGGGCAAGAGGGAAAAAGGTCAATATATACACAGAGTCAAGGTATGCTTTTGCCACCATTCACATCCATGAAATGCTATAGAAGAAACATGGACTCCTAACTGTAGAAGGAAAACAAATCAAAAATAAGGATTAGATCTCTCAACTTCTAACTGCAGTTTGAAAACCTAAAAATGTTGTCATTATCCATTGTAAGGGGCAACAAAAAGTAAAGGATATTGTCATTCTTGGCAATAACAAAGCAAAAAAAAAAAAAAAAGAAAGAAAAAAGAAAAAAAAAGAAGAAAAAAGCTGCCAAATTGGCAGCAGAGGGCTCCACCTGGGGGTCAAATGATTTAGTACAAAATTTAAAAGCCCAACATGAAACACCCCCTAAAACTGTCCTGTTTCCACAGCAGTCCCCTCCACTACTCTAAGGAAGAAATTAAATGGGCACAACAAGAAGGTACCTATACAGGCCCAAGTGGTTCTTGGACTTTACCAGATGATCAGCTGACAATTCCACAGAATCTGGCCTAAGCCTAGATAAAACACCATCACAACATCACTCATGGAGGAAAGACTACTATAAATCAACTTATAAGTCACTACTCATATTTCAAAGTCAGCCTTGATCTACACCTGTGTTAGCCAGAGATGTCAAATCTGTGCAAGAATTGAGCCCTCACTTAGACTTAAACCACCATCTGGTATCCAGCGTGCTGGATTTTCCCCCTTTAAAGACCTATGAATAGATTTTACAGAGGTCAAACCATGTAGAGGCTACAAATACCTCCTGGTACTCATCTGCCACCACTTTAAGATAACTGTAAAAATAAAATAATTTACAATATTTGTATGTGTGTGTGTGTGCATGGTTTTTTATACTTCAAATTGCATATTTGTGTCAAAGGTATATAAGACTCACTTTCTCAAACTTAGGAGTGAATCCAATTTATGAGTGTTCTCCCAGAAGGGAACTCATTAGTAAGTCAGGGACTAACTATACAACTAATTATACCCACTCTACATCAGAAGCAATGAAGACACAGCGAGGTGAATGAAGCACATTGCCCAAGGTCACACAGCAGGAACACATCAGTGCTGGGACTCAGGCCAGGTGACCCAGCAAGGGTGTTTGAGCTGCTGACCACTGCACCCCCTGCCTGTCATCTCAGATGCTTCTCCAGTCTGCAGCCTCCTTTTGTGGAATCAAACATCATCTATCAAAGGAACAGGGACTGGTAGGACTATGCTGTGCATCCCCAAGTTGAGAAGGGCACTTAGGTTCCTGTCTGAGCCCTGTTTTCTGTGCTGGGTAGTGGGATTCCCGGAGTGTCACAGCTCAGCTTAGGGTCCTGGCCTCATGCTCTCATTCTTGGCTGATTCCAGAGGGTGGTGGGTGATGGCTGGAGGATGCTTTGGGTGTACGCTGCTCCATGGAAGCGGAAGGGACACCTTTCTTCGGTGAGCAGGGACCCCTGTGAAGTGTATAACGTGGAGGGAATGGTATTTGTCATGGAGCATGGCATGTGTGATCTTAAGTGGGAGGGCGGGTGTCAATGTGAGACCTGGGCTCCAAAGCCAAGCTCCCTCCCCTCCTGCCATATGACACAAAGCAGCTTCTTCTACCTTGGTTGTCCTCCCCCACCCATTCTGTGAGAGGGTGACACTTTCTTCTCACCATTTCCTTAATGAATCCAGAGAAGCTATGGAAAGCACCTAGCATTGCCCTGCCACTCAGGCATCACTTGAGCATATTCTCTGCCTTGTTCTGGCCTCCTGGTTGATGCCCTAAAGTAGACCATGTATCCAAGGAATCTGACCAACAACACAGAGAAGTGCAAGATTATCGGGGATCCCTGCAGTGAGTCTTCAATCTCCTGCCAGGTATTACAGTGCTTGGTGGGAAGAAAGAATAACAGACAAAATGGCATTACGCTTGGGATCTGGGATGACCAATTGTTCACAGGGAACAAAAAGCCAGGAGGCAGCTAGAAACTTGGGATTTATTGATAGGGAAGGGGATTACCAGATCTCTTCAGAGGATGGTAGTGATCTTAAGCTAATTGGGATCTTTCCCAGGAGTGTCTTTAGTCTTAGTAGTCTTAGTCTGAGTCTGAGACTGGGACTGGAATCTAGACTTAGACTTAGACTTAGTAATTTTAGTCTTAATAGGTGGGAGAGGATGGCCCAACCCTAGTGGGATAATGGGAAATCTCAAAAAGGTAACACCGAAAATGCCAAGCCTTTGTTCATCCCTTAGGGAAGTTTGTAAAACTAGCCATTGTGAATTTGTGGTCCCCAACAGAAATTCTTACCTCCTTTGTTACTAAACAGTAAACATCCTCTAATGCAGCCCCACAGTAGCTTTTTGTTTTTAGTAACTTTAGTGCTCAGCAGGTTTAATCAACTAAAATCCAAAGTGGCAGCTGTCCTTTAGCTTCCTCCTAGCAGTTGTCATCATGATCAGTCCCAGCTACAAATAGTGATGGAGTCGTGGTAAACATTAGGACAAATGCCAGTCCCCTCCCTCTGTGCCTCAGGATCTGTCTCCCTCCACCTCCAGCGCCACAGAAGACCCAAGACTCCCTGCACAGGAGGGACACAGTCAGGTGCAGAATCCATGCTCTAGCATCTCCTTCCTGTCAGCCTCTGCTCCCAGAACTTTTACCCACTAAGTACAGAGTGGGAGGCAGGGGATGCTCGGTGGTTCTCAGTGATGAATATGTGAGCAGCCTAAAAAGAGTTGCTTCTTGCAGCAGCTCCGCCTCCCAGCCCAGAAACCACCAAAGTGAGTGAAACAAGTCAAAGCCAATTCTGAAAGTGGGTGGAGGTGGGAATTGACATCCACACTGGAAACTACAGAGTCACAGGCCACCCACAGGCTGTGATCCTTGAAGACCCAAGCACACTGGGCTACAGAGAAGGAAGTCACTGGGGCACAGGGTGCAAAGCTCCCCTTCTGGGGAACCGGGCTGCTGCTGCTGGGAATGACAAGGGTGAAATCATTACATATCCTGTGGAAATTCAGAAGATCAATACTTTCTTTGAAATTTTTTATTCACATAGGATAGAAAACACAGAAGAAATGGACAGATTCCTAGAAACATATGAATTACCAACATGAATCAAGAAGACGTAAAAACTTTGCATAATCTAATATCAGTTAATGAAATTGAAAACATTATTTATAACTCACCAACAAAGAAAAACCCAGCCTTGATGAATTCACAGCTGAATTCTACAAGAACTTTAGAGAAGACTTAATGTCAATACTCCTCAAACTCGTTACTGAAATTAAAAGGGAAACAATTCTCCCTAATTCATTCCTGGAGGCAAGTATTACCTTAATATCAAAACCAGAGAAAGACCCAACTAAAAAAGAGAGCTACATGCCAGTCTCCATAATGAACATAGATGCAAAAATACTAGCAAATAAAATACTAGCAAACAGAATGCAGCAAATCATCAATAAGATTATACACCATGACCAATTGGGATTCATCCCAGGAAAGGAGGGATCTTTCAACATAAGCAAATCAATAAACATAATACTACATATCAACAGAGCCAAAGACAAAAATTACACAATCATCTCACTAGACACAGAAAAAATTTTTGATAAAATCCAACACTCATTCATGAAAAAAATCCTACAGAAAATCAGAATAGATAGCCCTTACTTCAATCTGATAAAAAGCCATCTATGACTAACTAACAGCCAACATCATACGAAATGGACACTGAAAGTTTTTTCTTTAAAATCAGGAACAACACAAGGATGTCCACTGTCTCCACTCCTATTCAATATAGTCCTGGAAACTTTAGCTGGAGCAATTAGACAAGAAAAAGAAATAAAAGGAATAAAGATAGGAAACAAGTTAAACTATCATTATTTGCAGATGGCATTATACTCTACATAAAAGACCCAAAATACTCCACCAAAAAACTACTAGATTTAATAAGCAAATTCAGTAACATAGCTGGATACAAAGTCAACACACAAATGACACAACTCAAATAACAAATTCACTGTGAGAGAAATCAGGGAAAAATTCCTTTTGTAATAGCATCCAAAACAAGGAAATACCTAGGAATCAGTCTAACAAAGGATGTAAAAGACCTCTACATTGAGAACTACAGTACTCTGAAAAAAGGAAATTGAAGAGGACATTAGAAAATAGAGAGATAGCCCGTGCTCTTGGGTAGGGAGAACCAATATAGTGAAAATGGCCATACTTCTAAAACTGTTACACAGGTTCAGTGCAATCCCAATCAAAATTCCAATAGCATATCTTACAGAATTAGAGAAAACAATTCCAAAATTCATCTGGAACCAGAAGAGACCTAGAATAGCAAAGGAAGTCCTGAGCAACAAACACAAAACAGGAAGCATCACAATCTCTGACTTGAAATTATACTATAAAGCTATTGTGATAAAAACAGTGTGGTGCTAGCAAAAAAACAGACCTGAAGATCATTAGAACAGGTTAGAAGACGCTGAAACAACTGCAGACACACCAAGCCACCTTATCTTTGACAAAGGTGCCAAACACATTCACTGGGAGAAAGACAGCCTCTTTAACAAATGGTGCTGGAAAACTGGCTCTACACATGTCAAAGATTAAAACTGGACCCATATCTTTCACCATGCACTAAGCTAAAATCAGAATGGATCAAAGATCTTAATATTAGAACAGAAACATTAAGTCTGCTGGAAGACAGAGTAGGTAAAACTCTTGAAGACATTGGTGTAGGAAAAGACCTTATGAACAAAATCCCAGTTGCATAGGAACTATCGCAAAGAATCAACAACTGGGATCTCACCCTATTGAAAAGCTTTTGCACAGCAAGAGAAACCACCAGCAGAATGAAGAGACAACCCACAATGTGGGAGAAAATGTTTGCCAGCTGTTCCTCAGACAAAGGATTACTATTGAGAACATATAAAGAACTTCAAAAAAATCAGTCCTCTCAGACTCAATCCAAAAATGGTCATCTGAGATGAATACAAACAGCAAATAAATACATGAAAAAATCTTTAACATCACTGGTCATTTGAGAGATGCCAACTAAAACAACACCGAGATTTCACCTCACCTCAGAAAGAATGGCTATTATCAAGAAAAAGCAGTAACAAATGCTAGGGGGTGCTGTAAGGAAAAAGGAATCCTTCTCACTGTTGGTGGGAATGCAGATGGGTGCAACCACTGTGGAAATCAGTGTGAAGATTCCTCAAAAGCCTAGTATTAGAGGTCCCATCCAACCCAGCTATTCCCCTTTTGAATATCTTCCCAAAAGAACTAAAAACATCATACCACAGTGATATATGTGCACCCAGTGTAATTTGTAATAGCTAGGTCCTGGAAACAACCTAAATGATCATCTACCTAGGAATGGATAAAAAAGATGTGGTATTGTTATACAATGGAGTATTACTCAGCCATAAGGAAGGATAAACTAGAGACTTTTATAAGTAAATGGATGCAACTTGAGACCATACTCATAAGTGAAATAAATAAGACACATATGTGTAAACATTGTATTGTGTCACTAGTGTGAGAAGCTGAAACAACATATGTACATCATATGTATATATATATATGTACATAAAAATAGTTAAGATAGTTATGCTACTGATTTCTCTGAGTTTATTGAAAAGAAAAAGTTGTGCTGGTATTTTTTGGACAATTGAATGCAGATGTCTTGTGCTCTGGGTGAATGATTTGGGGATGGCAATGCTCAATGTATGTACCATTGTTGCCTTCTGATTGAGGTGTTTTGAAATTTTTAGTTTTTTTTCTTCTTTTGTATTTTTCTACTTGTAATGAAATAGATTTGAAAAAAATTTACATTTAGCAGCAGGGGATATAGTTCAGTGACACAGTGCCTGCCTGCAAGCATAAGGTCATGAGTTCAATTCCCAATACCAAAAAAAAAAAAAAATTAAATACATATTTTTTTAAATGTACACTTTAAAAGGTCAAATGATAATTTTTGTTATGTATGTTTTATCATAATAAAAAAAGAGTAGGGAAGACTAGTAAATTACTGGAGGATTACTAGAGACTAGTAAATTACTGAGCCTGCCCTCTGTGCGGTGGAGGGAGGACCATGGGGAGGTACGATCCCATCCGGAGCTTTTCTTCCTCAGATCACAGAAGAGCTGAAAGATCTTTACAGAACAACTTTCTCACTGTGGGACTCCGAGTCATCTGATTGTGCCTCCTTGTTCTGCCCGAAGACCAGCTGTCATAGTGCCCCTACGCTCCAGGATGCTCCCATCTGGGGTGGAAAGGAATCAACACATTCTTGGACACAGGACCTGGTCCCTCTGGGCATCCTTGATGAGGGGGTAGGGACTGTAAGGGACTGGGTCTGTCTAGTGACAAAAGGGAGAAATATTATCCAGAAGGGGCAGATTGCAGAGGCCTGGCACAAGCGGGAACCACCTTCAGTTCTCCCCACTGACCTTTGTTGCTCTTTGCTGCGGGGTCAGGGGAGGCCCCTCGAGACTGAAGTTCACGTACACCACATCCCGGGGAGGCCTGGTGGTCTGCAGGAGGTTAGAACACGGCACCGGAGCACCGCATGCAGCAGCACACAGTCGGGTGCCGAGTACAAAGTCCCCTCCCTGAGGCTCGGCATGGCTGCTCGGAACTGGTCCAGGTGCCCCTCATGCCTGGCCAGAGCTGGGCCAGAACCTGCCAGCAGGTGGCCCGTGGACCAATTCTAGTCTGCAAATCTGCTTCATTTGTCCTGTAAACTGCTTTAAAAATGTAAGCCAACATTTGATAATTGGGAGATTTCAGGTCCAAATCCAGACTTCCAGCTTCTCTTTCAAAAATTAATGAAAAACAAAAGGCAACGTTATGTTCTTTCACCCACGAAGTAGCACAGGCCAGGAGGAAATAGGAGCACCACCTTAGACAGAATGCATTCCTTACCGCACTCCTCAGCTCTCTCTGATGGGCCCCAACACCAAGGAAACTGGCAGCAGTGTTTTGTCACTGCGGTTCCATTGAGTGCTTCATAGAAGGCAGAGTGTAGCTGTATACTGATGTCTCTATCCAAAATAGAAAAATAAACTAAAACAGACTGGATTTGTTACCACACACACACACAAAAATGGAGGGAATATTTCTTCGCACAAAAGAACACTGTTCCTGTGTTTTATAAGCAAACACACAGTGCTTTATTGATGTAGGACACTCCTGACCCCACAGGACGTTGGCTTTGCAATCCCTGATCTAGATCAAAGCTATTTGATGGCTTCAAAAGCAAGAAGCATTTGATGGCTTTTTCCTGGTGGCAGCCACTTATGAAAGTGGCTGGAGTATTTTCCAGGACAGCAGGTGGGGGCTTTCTCTGTGTATTCAAAACGGTGAACAAAGTACAAAAATCTGCCACTTTGGGTGGTGCTAAACTTGTTTTCTAGGGAATTCTCGCAGTCAAGTCAAAACCACAGGTGGACCATAGGCCAAACCTACATGTTTCTATGAACACAGAGCTTTCTTGTTGTGCCCACCCTAAAGGCAGCAGCCCCTGCACAGGAGAACAGGGGACTCTGCATCACGAGGGACTAGAGCGATTTCAGGACATCACCTCACCGAAGGTCCTCTCCTGTATACTTCTCACTCCAGGGCCTGGGCCACTCCAGGTTACGCTTATGCCTCTGCTTTCCCACTGCTTATCACCTCTTTTTTCCCCTCAAAGTATCCCAGTTCAGACATAAAATATATGGTCACCCCACTTACAATCAACCCTGTCTTCAATTTATACTAAAAAACTTCAGGGAGTTTATTCTGTCATTCTGGGTTTACAAGCAAGGCAGGTGAAGAAGGTGGTGGAGATGGCTGAGAACAAGGCAGCTCCTGGCCCGCCTCTACTGTATGCGGCAGTTTGCAAGTGAGGGTGGGAGGGAGAGCGGATGCTGATTGGGCTGATCGGAGGATGTGTTTCCGGGAAATAGTCACCTGCACACTTCTTAGACGCCGCAGCCCTTTTGGCCCTGGCACCTGGCTCACTTATAGACCTAGCACATTCAACTATTTGATCTTTGACAAAGAGGCTACAAACATATACTGGAGGAAAGATAACCTCTTCAATAAATGATGCAGGAAAAACTGACTACCCACATGCAGAAGACTGAGTCTAGACTCATCTCTCACCACGTACTAAACCAAAATCAAAATGGGTCAAAGATGTAAATGCTAAAACAGAAACACCCGACTTGGGCTACAATGTGAGCGCAAAGCTGGCCTGAGCTACATAGAGTGACCCTGCCTTGAAAAAATTAGGGCCGGGAGTTTGGCTCAGTGGCTTAAGCGCCTGCCTGGCAGTCATCAGGTTGTGAGTTCAATCCCTGGTGTCAAAAAAAAAAAACACAGAAACATTTAACCTACTAGAAGATAAAATAGTTAAAACCCTGAATAGAGCCCTTGTTGTACAGGAAATAGCATCAAGAATCAAAAAACAGGGTCATAGCAAATTAAAAAGCTTCTGCACAGCAAAAGAAACAACCAACGGTGCGGGGGCGGGGGGGCTATAGAATAGGAAAATTTTTTGCCAGCTGTTTCTCAGAGAGGAGACTAATATCTACAATACACACAGAACTCAAAAAATATTAGGTCCCCCAAAATAAAAAAGTCAATAAAGATGGGCAAATGAAATATATAGCACTTCATGGAAGTATACATGGCCAATAAATACACGAAAAAGAAATATTCATCATGGCTGGCCATTAGAGAAATGCAAACTAAACAACAGTGGGATTCCAACTTACTCCCAAATGAATGGCTGTCATCAAGAAATCAAATAACAAATGCTGGTGAAGCTGCAGAAGTGCTGGGATGCAGTAGAGGAGGAACTTGTACATTGTTATTGGAAGTGTAAACTGATACAGTCACTAGGGAAATCAGTATGGAGATTTCTCCCAAAAAAACAAAACTAGAAATTCCATTTGATCCAGGTATTCCCCTTCTAGGTATCCTCCCAAGAGAGTCAGAGACATCCTATTACAGTGATACGCGCATACCCATGTTCGTAGTGGCACAATTCATAATAGCCAAATTTTGGAACCAGCCTGTATGTCCAACAAAAGATGAATGGATAAAGAAACTGTGCTATTTACACACAATGGAGTACTGTTACTCGGTCATGAAGATAAACTTGAGTCATTTGTAGGAAAATGGGTGCACCTTAAAGCCATAATGTTGCTATAAACTTAGGTGCACATGTATTGCTGTAGCATGTTGTTTTCAATTTCTCTGGGAAAATATCCTGAAGAGAATAGCTGGATTAAATGGGACTTCCAATCCTAGTTTTTTGAGGAATCTCCACACTGATTTCCACAGTGGTTGTACCAGTCTACACTTATAGATATATATGTGTGTGTGTATATATATATATATATATATATATATATACACACACACATATATATACACACACATATATATATATGTATGTGTATACAAAATAGATAGCTATACTACTAATCTGTGTTAGTTCATCCAAAAGAACAGTTTGTGTTCTCATTGTTTGATGATTTGATCATTTTTTTGTGCCTAAATCTTGTAACCTGAACAACTACTTCTAAGATAACAATATGCAATATATTAATTAGTGTTCATTTCCTACTATTTTTTTGAAATTCTTTATCATTTCCTTCCTTTCTTCTGTTTTGCTTTTTTAAAATAAAAAAAACATAATGTTAAGTGAAATAAATTGGACACATTAAGTTTAAATATCACATGGTTTCTCTAATATGAGAAACCCAAATTATAAATAAAGAGCAAAATGAAAGATAATAGGAAGTAGGGAGATAGATCTTTCTCAAATGGGAAGAGGATCAAGAGATGGAGAGAAGGGGAGGGGGGGGAATTAAAAAAGGAATCAAGATGTAGTATGTTTATGTACCAACTCCACACAAGGAATGTAAACATTATGTACAGAAAATATATCCTAACAAAAATATTTTTTAAATATTAATCTAATTGAAAGTTATTTTCTTTTAGGGTTTGAAGAACTCTCCCTTATATCCTGGCCTTTAAAATCTGTGTCAAGAAATCTGCAGTAGCCAGGCAGGGTGATACACTCCTATAATCCCAGCATGTGGGAGGCTGAGGAAGGAGGATCACTGCAAATTCAAGGTCAGGCTGGGATTCATAGTGAGTTCAAAACCAGCCTGAACTACATAGTGAGATCCTATATCAGGAAAACTTTTTTAAAAATCTGCAGTAATTCTAATTGGTTTACTTTTATATGTGATTTGTTGTTCTTCTCCAGCAGCTTTTAAAATTCTGTCCTTGTTTGGAAATTTTAGGATTTGCCTTTTCTGATCACGGCTATTGGAGGATCTGTCTGCATTCCTTACCTATATGTTGAATTCTTTCCTTATTCTTGGAAAATTTTCTGCTTGTGATTTCTGTAAACATATTCTTTATGCCATTCATGCTACCTAATTTCTCAGTCCAGTTCATCTTGGGTTAGTCCTCTTTGTTTCCTTGAGCAGCTGTTGGATCCATTTCTCATGATCTCTTGTGTTTAACGAATCTCTGAGTACATGGTCACCTGCATCTGCCCCATCTTCTAGTTCTGACTCTCTCTTCTCATATTGGTCATTTTTGTTCTCCATATTTTGAATAGAATTTTACGTCTCCTCGGTTTCTGTTCAGAACCTTTTCACGGACTCTAATTCTTTGCTATACTGGTCATTCGTGCCTTGAATAGTTTTGATTAGCTCAGGTAGGGTTTTATTTGTATCTTCTTTAAGATCACTGATCATTTTTGTTTCTTAAATCCATTTTCTGTTTAGTTATATTATTTTTGAGGCCATCTAACACCTTACTGACCTGTTTTTTGGTTTGTTTCTTCTTCTAATTCAGTCTTTTGTCTTTTGCTCTCCTTCCCCTTGATGCCCACAGAAGCAGATCTGGAAGAGTTAGGAGTTTTTAGCAGCATTTGTTGATTTTTGTTCTCATGTTTGTTTTCTTTTCTCCCCCCACCCCTTTCTTTTTTATGCTTCCCATCCCCTGCTTTTTTTGGTCATTGTTTTGTTTTGATTTGTTTGTTTGTTTGTTTGTGCTGAGGACTGAGAATCAATTAAAATGAAACAACTTTGTTGCTAGTTTGAAGATCTCTTTAGTTAGTGTCTTTGCTTTGGTTGTATTTTGTATTAATCTGCCTCACTGATCTATTCAGTTTAATAGGATTAGATCTGCTTGCTATGTAGTGAGGAGTGAACCCTGCTGGTTATATCAACATCGTCAGCATATCCAGCATATATATTAACACTTGTCTTAACAATGTCGCCCTTTTTAGCCGGGCGTGGTGGCGCACGCCTTTAATCCCAGCACTCGGGAGGCTGAGGTAGGCGGAGCGTTGTGAGTTCGAGGCCGGCCTGGGCTACAACGCAAGCGCAAGGCCGGCCTGAGCTACATAGTGCAACCCTGCTTCAAAAAACCAGGGCCGGGAGTTTGGCTCAGCAGCTTAAGTGCCTGTCTGGCAGGCGTGAGGCTGTGAGTTCAATCCCTGGTGCTGCAAAAAAAAAAAAAAAAAAAAAAACAATGTCGCCCTTTTGTCAGTGCCCCATACAGACTAGTCTGTACCACTAACAGGTGGACTGGGATGTAACAGAAGGAGGAAGGAAAAAGGGAGAGGGAAAAGAAGGAGGTAAATCAGTAAGAAGAGAAGGAAAGAAGTATCAATAGATGAAAACACACCAGGGATCAGATTCTTTTGGAATTACTTTTAAAGCTGGAGTAAAGGGCTAGTGTTGAGGGGGTGTGACAGAATGTTTGTGGGAAAAAGGGATGCAGAGAAAGGAAGTGTAATCAGAGTCTAAAGGAGGCTGTGAGAATGCTGGAACGTGTTAATATGTTGTTAGCTGATGTTTGGATCCTCTATACAGTTTTGGTGGGGGTCACACTGACATACCCACAAAATTTACTATTTAAACACTGGTTAATTTACTATTTACTATTTAGATTAAACACTGGTTAATTTCTATTTTCCTTTGCATATATACCAAATATACATATATATGGAGAGAGAGAGAGAGAGAGAGAGAGAGAGAGAGAGAGAGAAGATAATGGATAAAAAAAAGAATAAAAAAAGAAAAAAGAGAGGGAAATAAAACAAAATGAGAAGCCAAACATTCATAAAAGCCCATGCAGTTGCAAAAACACGAAGTTAAGCATGACCACAGTCCTATCTATATTGTGGCCTAAATTCAACCAGTGAGGTCTTCCCCTCACGTTCACACATGCGTGTGTAGGGATGGACACCTGGGCGTGGCTCTTTCCTGCTACCTGGCCCTTCTCTGAACACTGCTGTGACCACAAGTTACCTCTTCTCCTCCCTTCCCCAATCCAGTCTCTGAGCTGTGCCCATCTGCCCCTCTGGGAGGGTGGAGGCTTGTTGATCTGGATTGGCCCTGGGAGTCCCCCGCTCTGTACTGCAAGCCTCACTCGGCGTGGCCATCAATAGACCTTTGCAGTTAAGATTCAACCCCCTCAGTTAATTCAAGGAGGGTAGCAGGTAGTGGAATTGGTTTACTACCCAGTTTTCTGATTTCCACCAAATTCCTTTCTCTGTAAAGCTTGTAGCTGACTCTGTATTCTTCCTCCACAAGCCTTCTGCCAAGAATCCACTCTCCATCTCTCCACTTGCAGTCCTTCTCCAGTCCCTCTTCTCCAAGTGTCACCCTCTGACCAGTGACCATAGTGAAGCCTGCTGTGTGCCTCTGCCCTGGCAGGGTGGAGGGGACTCCCTCGTGGGCACGTGAAGGCAGGTGGTGGGTAGCAAGCAGGACGCCTGTGAGCACAACATAGCTGATAGGTTCTGCTAGCCTGGGGCTTAGCTATCTGTAACATGACATCCGCCCAACTTGGTACCAGACCCAGAGAAACAACTTAACTCTCCAAGAGTAACTTCTACATTCTCCTTCTCATTCCAGAGATAAACCTCCCATGCCCTTTTTGTGCATGTGCTGAGCCCTCTCCAATCCCAAGGCTCCATAACCACCCAAGCCCCATCCCCAACCCCCAGTAAATCTTTCTGTCTCCTGTTTTACACAGGCAGATTCTCCTTCAAATCAGCTGTTAAAAAGTCATTTTGCCCACCTCCCAAACTCTTCTCCCAGCCAGAACTGATAAAAGTAACTACATACTTCTTTGTTCTAGCTGAGAGTTTTTGCACCCCCTGACCTGTGAAGCTCTCCCATGCCCTCCTCATTAAAGGCCTCCTCATCTCTCTCTCTCTCATTTTCTCTCTGCTGCTTCAGATTGAGTGCCCAAAAATTACTCAATCAGTCGGTGCCATTCAGACTCAGAGTGGACGGGGGCCATTGCTCCTGGGGGGCCTATCCCCTGGTTCAAGCTCCCTCCAGCCTACAGGCCACTCTTTTTCTCTCTCTCTCTTTCATTCCTTCTCTTCTCTCTTCTGGGGGATTCCTGCATCTGCCGTTAGCCACCACCCATCCAACACCGGCCCTGCCTCATCTCTTCAAGTTCTCACGGGTGAGCCGACACTTGCTCCGGGCGCCTGTCTCATGAATCGCAGGCTTGGGTCAGGATACACCCTCACATCCTCCAGGACCACATCCTCACCCTTTGGGGCTCCCCCCTTGTCCCACCAGTGATGACTGCTGGACATAGGTGCTGGGAATCTTTCTCTCACTCCCACTCTCTGGAGGAGTGATGACTCCTTACAGGAGTGTGACCCGGGCTTTAGCTCTTTGGCTCACCTGCAATTCAATCACAATGGGCAAAGTTACTTCTCACCTGGCAAAACACACTCCCCTCGGGTGCCTGTCGAGACTACTCGCTCCGTAAACACTCACTCGCTCATTGGCTCAGAGGCAACTTATAGGCTACAAATTAGTTTTTTGCTACCAGATGGCTTGGCCTCATTACAAGCATGATAACAGCCGGCCCGCTCTGTGATTTAAACAACTTTGCTACCTTAACAGCAAGTGGTCACGTTCCTTATATTCAGGTCGTTTTGTTTTGTTTTGTTTTGTTTTGTTTTGTTTTGTTTTGTTCTCTCTCAGGGCATGCCCCTTCCCTCATTCAGGCCTACGGAGCAGCCCAAATACTTTTGGCCTGTTCCACACTGCCAAAGCCCTTATCTGACAATCCTGCTGACCTTACAGACAACAGCCCTTCTGCTCTCACCCCTTCCCACCATACCCACAAAGCTCTCCTTGTTCTCCTCTGCTGCCATCTTCCCTTCCACCTCCTACCTCCCCCACTACTCCTCCATTGCCATTGTCTCTCTTCCTCACCCCCTCTTCCTGCTCCTCCCCTCCACCACACCAGATCTCCTCCTCTCACCGCCATCTGGCGACCCCTTCCCACACACTGCCCTCATTATCCCTACCCCGACCACCTTTTACATGATCCTCACCCCAACCTCTCCTTCTCCCATGTGAAGCGACAAATACCAAAAACTTAATCCACATTCATGTCCCTTTTTCCCTCTCCAACCTCACATATCTTCCAGCATGTAACAGCATGTAGCTGCTGACCCATACAATTAGATCAAAAAGCTTAAAATTCACTATTTAATCCTATCTATAAAGATCTTTATGTTATTCTTACTTCCACTCTGTCCCCTCAACAATACATCAAACTCCTATTTTATTTCTCATGCAGCACCAGACATTCAGACTAAATTCAAAAAGTCAGGCCTTGATCCTCAATCCCCCCAGGGAGACCTCCTAGATAATGGCTTTCCATGTTTTCACCAATAGACAAAAACAACAAAAACAGATAATCTTCTCTTCTGTTCTCCATCCTGTGCTCTAACTACACAGCATACGGCTATCTTTCTCAATTTTCTCTCAAACCACAAACACAGGGTGACCCCTACTAAGGGCCAAATAGCTTCACCAAAGATTAAACACCTGGGTCTCCCCCTCACCCCCACCACTTGCTCTGTAACCTCAAACCACAAAACCCATCTCCATGATCCCCAGCTGCCAACTACAAAACAACAAGCTTTATCTTTTCTAGGTTTAACAAACTTCTTTCGTCTCTGGATTCCTAACTTTGCTACACTAGCCAGACCTCTCCATAAGACATCCAAAGGTTTCTGATCAGAGCCTCTCAACCCTGCTACTCCTATACACTCCTCATTTTCTAAACTAAAGGAGGCCTTTCAAAGGCCCCAGCCCTCACTCTCCCTAACCCAACCAAGCTTTCTACCTCTCAAGATCATAATGCTGTAGGGGTTTTAACACACACACACACACACACACACACACACACACACACCCTCCTTTCCAAACAGCAGCCTACCTCTCAAAACAACAAGACGACACAATACAGAGCTGACCTCCCTGCCTTCAAGCACTTGCCTCAGCAGCCACACTAACACGAGGCTGAAGAGTTCACTTGAAAACAATCAGTTACAGTCCACTCACCCCATTGCTCCAATGACCTTATTTCACACAAGACACTTCCTGCCTCAGTGACATCTTCTCACCTACAACAAGTTCACTTAGTACTCATACAGGACCCTACAATCACCATCTCTGCCAGCAGCTCCCTCAGCCCAGCCACCTTACTTCCCACCTCCGAGGAGACCCTGTCCACAGTTATACTGAGGTCCTACAGATGACTCCTACTCCCCTCCCTCACATTAACAGTATTCCTCTCCCTACAGCTTCTGATACACGGTTCGTAGATGACAACACAACCAACACAAACACTCAGAAGAGGACAAAATATGCTATAATCAATGGCTCTAACATAAGAGAGGCAATCCCACTGCCACCCAAAAAAATCTTCACAAAAAACAAAACTAATTGCCCTCACATGGGCCCTCACACTAACCAAAGACAAAATCATAAACATCTCTACTGACTCCAAATATATATTCAATATCCTTTACTCTCATACCATTTAACAAAAAAGAGATCTAATTAATACTCAAGGAACCCCCATCGCTAATGCATCTCTCATTCTCAAACTGCTAGAAGCAACACAACTTCCAAAACAGGTAACAATCATTCACTATAAGGGCACCAAACATCATCAGACTCTATCTCTCAGGATAATACCTTCACAGACACATGGGCCAAATTAGCTACACAACAGCCACCTCTCTCTCTCATCTTCTCTCTCTTATTCCAAACACCTTGCCCTCATCTCAATATTCACCTCCACAACCACAATTAATTCACAAACCCACTTATAGCCAAAACACTCAGAGATCAATTTTCCAAAAATCAAAGCTCCTCCTCCCAGATCAACAAGCCTTAGACATTATCACCAACATACATAACTGCTTTCATATAGACACTCAAGCCTTATATAAACTTCTAACTCCAATCACTACTCTTCCCTTTCTAAAAAATATTATTCATCAAGTCATTCACAACTGTCATCTTTGTGCCAAAACCTCTCCTCAGAGACACTTACCTGCTTCTTTCCCAACCCACCAACTTCGCGGACACACTCCAGATAAAAACTAATAGATTCTACACACATGCCTCATCATAAGACCTGCACACCTCTGCCTCACCCATGCATAGCCCAATGTTCCTTGTCATTTTTTTGCTGCTGGTTCCCATTTTCACTGTCATGCTTCAAACAATCTCTCCCTACAACACCAAAACTCTCCTATTCCTCACTACCATTTTAGGTTCAAACTACCTACACTGCCTAAAATAAAATCCTCAATCTTACTCCCTCTTCCCCTATTTCTGCTCATTCTCCTTCGAGGATACGTAAGTTTACTGACAGCCTACTCCACAACTTTCAGCCTCATTATTCTTCTCTCCTACAAACATCCAAACCTAAAATCCCAAGTTCAAACCAAAATTCTCCAATACTACAACATACAACGAATAACCCCAACTCAAACCCAGCCTCTCCCTACCCTTTATACGAGCTCCCACAATGCCCCCCCTTCACCTCCACTGTCTCCAAAACTCATAACAAAACCCTTACAATGATTAAATACATGGCCATCAATACATCTGTCACTCCTTGTTTCCTGTACTGTCAGCTTTGCCCCTCACACGAACATGAGACATAAGTATAACAACTAACAAAAAACCATTACTTTAGACATAACCATCCAACACACCTCCTTTCACCAGTACTCCTTAGCTAAAACATAGAGATATACATTTTATGACAGAGTGGGTCCCTCCTCAGGCCTTATATTTCACTCGGTGCCCATTAGAGCCCCACTTCTAAGTGCTCTTGCTGACGCTGCCTCTCGCCCCACATGCCTAGACTCCCCACACCACAACTCTCCATTTCTTCTCTCCTTAAGCAAACATTCGAGACTCTCTCCAGCAATATTAATATCACTGACAAGGTTTTTCTATCTGGTCTCTGAGAGGCAAGACCCCCTATCTCCTCCCCTTGATGGGACCTCTCATATTATTCATCACATTTTTACTTATAGCTCCCTGTCTTTTTAAACTTTTTTTTCCTCCAAGATTTCTTCCATCCAGGATACAGACCTTAACTACCAGAGAGCTCCTTGTCCTGGCTGAGGCCCCTGGCACCAGCTTCTATGTGGGCCTAATCCATCATCCTGACAACTGCAACAGCCCCCACCATGACGCCCCTCTCCAGCAGGAAGTAGTATAAGATGAATGCTGCATCTGTTCAACCATAAATCAAAAAAGATGGGAAATGATAGATTCTGCTAGCCTGGGGCTTAGCTCTCTGTAATGTGATATCCACCCAACTTGGTACCAGACCCAGAAAAACAACTTATCTCTCCTAGAGTAACTTCTATGTTCTCCTTCTCATTCCAGAGATAAACCTCTCGCTCCCTTTTTGCATGTGCCCAGAGCCCTCTCCAATTCCAAGACTCCACAACCACCCAAGACTCCACCCCCAACCCCCAGTAAATCTTTCTGTCTCCTGTTTTACACAGGCAGATGCTCCTTCAAATCAGCTGTTAATACATCATTTTGCACACCTCCCAAACTCCTCGCCCAGTCGAAACTGATAAAAGTAACTTATACTTCTTCATTCCCACTGAGAGCTTTTGCAGCCCCCGACCTGTGAAGCTCTCCCATGCCCTCCTCATTAAAGGCTTCCTCTTTATCTCTCTCTCTCATTTTCTCTGTGCCGCTTCAGATCGAGTGCCCCAAAAATACTCAGTCAATATCCAATATTTGGGGGAAGACTGGGCGAGTGCCGATTCCAGGTCCAGTCCGCCTCTTCTCTCCCCAGGGTCTCATCTCTCACAGACACCGCCCACTTGCAAAGCCCCAGGCCACAGTCTTCTCAGCGCTCAGGTCCTGATGCCTACTCAGGGTCATCTGCCCGTCTTCACCTTCCCCAGAGGCCTGTCCTTGTCCTCTCAAGCACTGATCGCCAGCTTTCAGTTTTTCTGATGCTCTGCCCTGCGAGTATGTCACTCACTGTGTTCCTCTTTGTGGTGAGGAAAGTAGAAAAGTGGAGCCTTTTCTAGTGGCCTGGCTGCCACTGAGGTCCAGGCTCCCTCCCTCAGGGTGCAGGATCCTCTCCAAAGATAGTGTATAAGCCGGACCCCGGGGGGAAGGGGTGCTGCGATCTGGGCACCGTCAAGCTTCCCACTCTAACCTCCCCGGACACTGGGCTTGGCTCTGCTAACTGTCTCCCTCTGTCCACTTGTATCTAGCTTTCTTTACCGCGCCCTTTTCAGTGTACCTGAATTTTTCTGACAGTGTCTCAGAGGCACCCTCTCTCACCACTGCCACCTAGTGGACAGGATGGAGTCCTACTAAAAATGAAATCTACATGTAAGATCACGCCAGCTGCCACTGGAGTTAATTTTACTTCCTCCTTTTAAATTTGGATACTTTTTTCTTCTTCCTTGTTCTGCTTAAGACTTCCAATTCTATGCTGATCAAAAGTGTTGAAAATAAGCATCTGGCCATGTCCCTGATCTTTGAGGAGGAGTTTTCAGTCTTTCTGCTGTGGGTTTCTCAGGCAGAGCTTTGATGTTTATTTAGGTAGTTTCCTTCTATTCCTGGTTTTTTGTTTGTTTGTTTTTGTTGTTGTTGTTTGGTACTGGGGATCGAACTTACAACCTCACATTTGCCAGGCACGTGCTTGTGCCACTGAGCTATATCCCCAGCTCTGTTCCTCGTTTTGCATCATGTAAAGGTGAATTTCATCAAGCACTTTTTCTGCACCAATTGAAATCATGTATTCTTTTTTACTGTTAATGAGATATCTAACACTGATCAATTTTCATATGTCAAATTCTTTGCTTTCCAGGAATAAATCCCACTTGGTCATGATGAATAATCCTTTTAATATCTCAGCTTTAGTTAGCATTTTGCTGAGAATTTTTTCATCAGTGTTCCTAAGTAATATCAATCTATAGTTTTGTTTGTTTGTTGGCATTTGCTTTGTATCAGGCTAATGTTGACCTTTTAGGAGAAGTGATTATTCCTTCCTTTTTATTATGAAGGAAAGCTTGAGAAATGCTATTAGCCCTTCAAATGTTGGTAGAATTCACACATTAAACTGACAGGACCAGGGTTTTTGCCTGGTAATTTTAAATTACTCATTGATTCTCAGTAGCTGTAAGTCTATCCACATGTGTACTTCTTGTGATTTAGTCTTGGTAGATTCTGTATTTCCAGGAATTTGTCCAATTCATTTAGGTGAGTGGTGGTGAACCCACGGCACGTGTGCTGCAGTGGTCCGATACTACCGAAAGTTCTAAACAGGTATCTAATTTGTTGACATAAGATTGTTAAACATTTATCAGTGTCACTGATATTCTCTGTATTTTCTTTGCACCGGGAATTGAACTCAGGACCTTGCACTTGCCAGGCAGGCGCTTATGCCGCTGAGCTACATCCCTGGACCTCACTGATCTTCTCAAAGAACTTGGCTTCATTGATTTTCTCTACCAATTTTTTATTCACCCTGTCCCAATCTTATTTCAGTCCCTTAATTTGTAAAGCTGTTTGAGATCTTTTGCTGTAAGCATTTATAGCTATAAATTTCCCTGCTGGCACTGTTTTCACTGCATCTCATAAATTTTGGCACATTTTTGCTTTCATTTATCTCCAAATATTTTCTAACTTCCTTATGATTTCTTCTTTGATCCACTGGTTAAAGGTGTGTTGATTTCCACAAATTTGTGCATCTGCTGACTTTATGTTACTGATGTCTAACATCATCCCACTGTAGTCAGACAAAATACTTTGTATGTTATCTAATCTATTGAGACTTAAATCTGTGGCCTATCATATAATCTATCCTGGAAAATGTTCCACGAATTAGCACTATCTTTGAACAAAGTAAGAGCTCAATAAATGTCTGACCAGTAAGCCCCTGGCCTCTGATGAAAGGGAGGTCAGAGGCCTGTAAGACCTTGCTGAACATCTTAACCTTTCACCTGCTTTCCCAGCTGAAACATCACAATGCCTGCCTCATGGCAGATTAGGGTGAGACCATGTGCAGTAAGCACCTCCCTGGCTCAAAGGAAGGACTCCATAAGTGCTAGCCCCTCTCCTCCTTTACTTGTTCTTGCTCCATATTCTAGAAGCCAAGAGTCTTTTCTAAAACCAGACTGAAATGAACACTGCTCCCCTCACTCAAGGCTTCTGGAAGGCAAAAGGAATCTCTGCCTAGGCGAGAAGGGCTGCATCTGGGTTTGCTCACTGGTTTTGGTGCCACTGGTGGCCAGGCAAGCTGTGCATCCTAGGCCTTGATTCTTCTCTCTCCATTCCTCCTCTGTCTAGAGACACTGCCCCTAAGGATGGAGTAGATTTCTTTCTTCCTGCCTTAGCCACGTTTTCATCCCTGGGGCACGATACCCAACACCTGTAACTTAAGGAGGGAGAGGTTTATTTTGGCTTATGCTTCAGAAGTTTCAGTCCATTATCCGGCAGGCTTAAAACACAGGAACAACATGGCAAAAGGACCTATGTGGAGGAAAGCTGTTCACGTCATTGTGGTCAGGGATCAGAGAGTGGATGACCAAGAGAGGGAGAAAACCCTTCCAGGTCATGATCCCAAAGACATTTTCCAACCAGACCCCACAATCCAATCACCTTTCAACAGCCCAGTCTATGAACGCATGAGATTCTGGGGAGACATCTAGATTTAAACCGTAACACTTTGGAAGGAACTCCTTAACCTGCGATGAAATGCCCCAATCCTTGCATTTCTATCCTCTTAGGCTATCAAAAGGAGTCCCCAGTTCTCATCTGGAACTGACCAAGACAAACAAAAGTCCCAGGACACCTTGGTATAACTTTATTCACAAACTCCAGACTCTAGGCCAGGCTCAGCAACAGAGGATGTGTTCCTGCCAGTGGAAAAACAAACATAGAAACACACATACACACTCACACTTACACACACACACACACACACGCATGCGCACACAAAAAGAAACCTCCGTACAGCATGTTTGTTAATACTAACCATTTTAATTTAAATTAATACCATTTCAGGAAGACAAACACAATTGATAGAAAATATAAAAACTTTTACTGTACAAATTTTACATCACATTCAAAAAAGCAAAATGTGTGCCTTGTGGCCACAGAAGACACTAGGTGTGCACACACAGGTGACATCCTAGCCAGTGCTACAGCGTGGCAGGAGCCTCCCTCAGTGTCACCCCCACATTGCTACAGCACAACACAGGCTCACAGGGCCTGCCACACCCTGCTGAGACCACAGGAAGAAATGCCAGATGGTAGAGGGTGTTTTGATTTGGTGACATGGAGAGGTCAACTTTGCTAATACACTGCTCATAATGAACCCAGGACTAGCTAGGATTCAAGCTCTCGAGTCACACAGAAGCCCGGGAGCTGTAACCCTGGTGTTTAAAGGCCTTGGGGTGAGGCTGAGAACTGGGGGTGACTGCAAGGGCCAAGTCGAGGACCACACTCTCAGAGCCCAGGTGGGACCTCTGTAGGCCCCGGCCTCCTCCCTCCCCTTCACAGTGGGTCGTGAGAGCTGAATTCACAGTATCTGTCATCCTTCATGTGTTTCCAAGGCAGACAGACAAGAGTACACAGAAGGGCAAGCACATCTTCCTAACCTCAATTCACAGTCACTTAAATAAAGACATGAAAGGGGAACTATCCTGGGGCTCTTCTTAAATGACAGGCAGTGCAGAAGTGGCCAGCTGAGAGCCAAGCCTTGCAGAGGGTCAGGGAGAGGACTCAGGACCTCAGCCCCACCCTCAGAGACAAACAGCTCCTGGTTCCTGGCCGTATCCAGCCTCAGCAAATCATCATTTCCTAAGGCCGGGATTTTCGCTGTTCCTGTATCTGAGGTCCAGCGCTTGCACAGAACCATGTACACAGCAGGCGCTCGGTGGGGACTTGCAGAACTGTGACACTCAGGAGACACAGCCAGACCCAGACTGACTTTCCACGGGCTGTGTGAGGCCCCCTGGGGCCTGGAGTCAGAAGCTGGGGAGGTGAACCCGATTTGCTCAGCTGCGTCCATCTGGCAGGGAAGGCCAGTGTCACAACAGGGAGGTGAAAGGCTGGTCACATGCAGTGCCACCTCTGCAAAGGGACAAGGATGTGACCGTTCCAGAGGCAATGGCCACATCCCACAGTGCTCTGGGGTAAGGAGGTCACCTTGGGAAGGTGATGTGGGAGACCAAAGGGATCACGGGGGTAAAATGACAGTCCTGCCATGGAACAGAAGTCACCCACATAGAGCTGCACCCAAACAGTTGACAGCTCTTCTTTCTTCTCCCCACAGTGACTGGAAAGACTTCGAAGCTCCCGATGTAAGGGCTGGCTGTGCTCACCAGGAGGGTGGCAGGGAGAGAGGCTGCTGGACATGGAGAGCAGAGGCAGCTCCACAGCTTCTCATCAGAGTGGCTCAATTTCCATGACTTGTGGATCAGACTCTGGTGCTAAGAAAGGCTCCGAAGACTGGGGCTTTGCCAGGTGGATCTAACTGTAAGGGGTGGCAGCCACACGGCCACCCGCGTCTGAGCTCCAAGCACAGGGCCTGATCCAGTCACACGTCCACTTCCATTGCTCTTTTCCTTGCTGGTTGTGGAGACTTCTGCAGCCTCACCTCCGCTGGCGGGCTTCTTTGCCACCAGGAACCTTCTTCTGTAGGTGATGGTTTCTGGTGAGGCCGGGTAGGATGCTCCCATTTCAAAGACTCTCCGGATCCAGTCCTTCCTACTGGTTCAACACAAGCAGAAGGCCTGGCGCTGCTGAGGAGGGCTCTGCAGAAAGGCTCTTGAGGTGGGAGTGACAGCGTGGGTCAGTATCATCCCCACAGCTGACCTTAGAGCCCAGACTCTTCAGGAAGGTACAAAAGGGTTTCACTAGGGCTGGGGAAGTGGAAGAGGTGGGCAGTTCTAGAACCTTCTACCACGACTGACAGGGCCTTTCTAAAGTGCCAGGGTTGCCCTGCAGACAGGACAGGGGCTCAGGTACTTGCTGTCCATTTTTCCCGCCTTCTCTCCACCACCTTTCCTGTTCTCATTCATTAAGCCCTATGGTGCCCTCAGCTGTAGGGTCAGATGTCGGGTTCTGGGATGTGCCTAAAAGCAAAGGTCGACCTCACGGCTTCACAGAAGAAGCACCAGGTCAGGGATGTCTCCTCACCTAGCAATAGAAACCGTGTTAGGAACCACTACATCTGTCTAACTATTACTTGGATTCTGTCTACTTTTCCAGTGGGCACAGTCTGGATTAGAGGGGTTGGAAGGTGAAGCTAAGCCTTCCAAGAAGCTCTTGTCCCCTGTAATCTGCCTCAGTTCTTAGCCAAGGTTCTCTCTGCAAGACAGGGAAGGGACACTGTACCACCACTGGGGGCTTAGGGGTATAAAGCAGGGGCCAGGTCAAACCTTGCGCCCCTACCTCTTCCTATCCTACTCTTAAATCAGCCATAACCATGATGTTTTTCTTTCTTCTCACCAAGCACTAGGTTCCCCAGTGCTACCAAATCCTAAAGAGGGAACAGCCACTTCTGCCATCCCCAGGTGCCTTCATGCACGGACTATATTATTACCTATTGTAAAACATCAAAGTTCGCCTGGCAGAAACATACGTGTAAACATTTGCTGTCCGGTGGGACCAGTCTGGTTGCTGTTGGGATCTTACTAAAACAGCAGGTGCGGTTCCATCTCCGGGGACCCACGTGTCTTTGTGACGAACAGTTAGAATGGAGGACTCGCCCTCCTGGTTTGCAGCGTTGGACAGGTGGAGTGGTTTTTCATTTTTGCTGTTGTTGTGATGGTTTTTTGTGTGTTTTAAAAACACATTTAAAAAAAGAAATAGGCAGCAGAACAACTGTACAGCCGGCTACATCTTTGGGTTACTGGATTCCAGGGCACCAAGGCCGAACCTCTCAAAGCGGGGTACAACTTTGCTGCTGTTAATGCTGCAGAGAGGAACAAAATTCGGGGTTATGGCTCTGTTGGTCTTGACTAGAGTCAAGGGGACCTGACCCACACCAAGAAGTGACAATGACTGCTCAGCCCACAGCTTTGGCAGAGCTGCCCTGGGTCATCCTGAGTCCTCAGCCTTGGCCATACTCCCCACTCTTGGGGGACAGTGATGTGGCTCATTCACCTCTGACTCCCAGGACCCAGGGTGTACCATTAACTGCTGTGGGCTCGTGGGAACCATTGCCTTACTGGCAGCTCTGGCACGACCTTGCTCTGTGCAACACTGTTGGAAGGAGAAACCTGAGCCTCACGCTAGGCGTAGGGGTGCACGCTCCTTTTAGAAATGGTGCTCAGCTGGACCTGCTAGTGAATTACATGTCTGTAACTCCACTGCTCAGGAGACTGGGGCAGGAGGACCACAAATCTGAGGCCAGCCTGAGTAATTCAGTGAGCTGTGTCTCAAAGAAAAGAATAAAAGGGGTTGGAGATGCAGCTCAGTGGTACAGTGTCTCTGTGTTTAATCCGCAGTACCACCAAAAAAAAAAAAAAAAAAAAAAAAAATGTGAAAAGAAATAGCACCTGAGCATCAGGCCCAGCAGAGAGCTACCTGGGAGTGGGTCAAGGTGTGACTTTCAAGCCAGATACCAGGGATCTGGAGTCAATAAAATTGGAGAGGGGGCACAGATCTGTACTCAGCAGCACGGTGACCTGTCGGCTCACCAAAGCCGCACACTGACTTGACAGGCCGCAGAGCCAGGGAAGATGCAAAGGGATAAACGCAGCAGGGGTGGGGCTGGGGGAGCAGCTGTTTCCATTACGGAAGCTTGGGAACAGGCCGACTTCTGCGAGTGTGCTGCTGAGGACAGAGCCCTTCTTGGCTGGTGTCTTTCACAGCAAGAGGACCTTTGGCGTCTACTGCCCAAATCTACAGGGCAGACAGAGACAGGAACCCAGAGAGGGAAGCCCGGCAACCATTCCACTCCTTGCAGGACAAGGTCCCCATGGGTTAGAGAGGTTAGAAGCCATGCACCCTCCCCCGTTCTCAGAACACGATCAGCAGGAAGCTGTTAAGGTGCTACAGTAGACAGGGTCATCCCATTGCACATGAGCCAGAACATCCCTCAGAAGTGCCAGGGAGAGAGAAGAGTCACGTCCGGGAAGGTGGTTGGAAACTGTGCAGCATTGCAGGGAGCCTGGCCAGTGCCATCCTCTGCCACCAGAAGTTACTTGGGCACACACAGGGCCACGTGGTGATGGGAGGAGGCTGGTTTTAGAAACAGAGCACAAGAAGTCTGCAGAGGAGTGAAGCAGCAGAGACGGCATCCCCTGGGTTAGTGCCTACTTGGCATTTTGCATTTTAGCAGAAGTCGCAGAGCCGAGTTGTCAGTTAGGAGGCAGAAGGCTCCTGGTGCATGCAAAGCAGCCAGGCTACAACCTACAAAGGACAGAAAAGAGGCAAGAGCAGCATTAGAAGTTGAGCCCATGGAGGACCCAGGGCCCAGAGGCCTGGTCAGAGCTCCTGGACAGGGGAAATACTCAACTTCATCCCCCCGGGTGGCGCCCAGGCAATCCTGGAAGGCAGTCTGAGTGCAAGAAGCCTTCCTCAAGGTCCTGTAGGGCACAGTCACAGACCGCTTCTACAAAGGCTGGCTGATGGCCCACAGCTCCTTAGCTCTTGACTGTCAATACTGACTTTTTAAGAGTTTTCCACCTCAGCTCATTAGATTCTCTTCTTTTGAGCTCCGGCCAGAGCAGGGACCCTGGGCATATGACAAGCTGTCTGTTCACTCATGGCTTGCACAGAGGCCCACAACGCACCATGGGTCTCTCCCACCCACTGGGAGAAACACAAGCTCACGTGGCGCTTGTGGGTGGCACTTCTGCTGCAGGATGTCACTCTGGATTATGGGGTTAAAGCTGGATGGTTATGGAGAGCTGGGATGCAGAGACAGAACAGGAAGTGGGTGTACAACAGGACAGCCACACACAGGCAGGGAAGACAGAAAATGAGAAACACACTATTCCTCCAGAACTGGACACGAGTTCTTAAAGTCGGGGTGACCATAACGTCCTTTCCCGTAGTAGCGGCTCCGCCAGCGACTGCAAGTGCCCCGTGACCATTTCAACAGGACCAGGAAGAGTGCAGTCCAACCACCAGCCGACAGGTGACAGCAGCCGAACAGTAGACAGGTAGAGGAGTCAGGAAGGTGGCACAGGGTGAGATGACAGGGCAGGCCAGCGTGTCCACCACCCATCCCCAAAATAAAAAAAAAACAACAAAGCCAATGGGAAAGAAAAGAGAAAATGAGAATTAGAGGCTGAAGGTGCAGAAAGTGGAAATTACGAACAGAAAGCTTAGACATAGATTTATTTAGATCTGCTGCATCTTCCCCTTAAGAGGCTACAACTAAGGATTTGAGCCAGTAATGGCCTCTATTTGGACAAGATCAAGTGCATTCAGGATAGTATGGCTACAGACAACAGCTCCCATTTGAGACTCAGTTTCCCGTCTGTGACAGCAGAAGATGGGGCTGTTTGTTTTTCTGGAGAAACGGACTGTCCCCGGCATGCCAGAGCCCACCTAGTGCAGCCCTCTCTTTGATGGCGGGGGAGGCTGAGGCCCAAGACGTAGAGTGGCCCCAGGTCTACAGAAGCAGCCCAGAACTCGGCCTTGCTGCCCCACAACCTGCTCTTGGTGCTGCTCAGGGAACCCCATACTCCATCCTGGCTGAGATGGTTCCTCTTCCACCCCTGCTCTGATGGCCGTCCTCCAGAGACCCTTCCTTCAGTCCCCAGGTGAGCAAAGAGACCCTCACTGGCACTGCTGCCTCGGGGCTCTATGCTCCCTCCCAGCACCCAGCACGCCAGGGTCACTCACTCATTCACTCAGGTACCTGTCAAATATTTATTCTCCACCTACTCTGTTCATGGAACTGTGCTAGGAGCTGGGGACAGAGAGGTGACAAGACAGAGTTGTGCTAGATGGAGGTTGCACTGCAGTGTATCTGCCTGACTTTATCCCGATTAGACTGCATGCTCCATGCTGGGAAAAGTCTAACCTCAGCGATCCACCGTTCATCTCCATCTGAACAGGCTGAGCTACTCTAACCTGGAAACACATGCTCCAAAGGCTGAAACTCCTCTGAGGTCTACCATGGATTATGGATGCTCAAACTGTAAAGTCTATGCAAACATTTCAACATCTGAGAAAAACCGGTCTTTTTGTTTCCAAGCATTTTAGATAGGGGACATTCAATCTATTTGAGATATTCTCACCCACCCTAAGAGCAAAAGTTGGATCTACCATAAACAATAAGACAGCATTCCCTATCCCCAGATGGCTGTCCCTCCAGACCATCCCTGAGCAGCAGAATGAACTAAGTTTTCTCAGTGACTTCCACTTGCATCCTGTTTGGGTGACTCATGGTAGGCCTCTCTTCACCTGCAGTGTGTGGCCCAGTTTGGGTCTTCCTCAAGAAAGAGCCTGGCACACTATGAGCAAGCCAAACACGGCCACCAGTTATGAAAGGTTTCAACGACTTCAAAGGATTTTTAGACAGACTGTGTACCCTGCATGCCTGAAGTATTTACTACCTGATCCCTTCCAGAATAAGGAATGTGAATCCCAGCACTCGGGAGGCTGAGGTAGGCGGAGCGTTGTGAGTTCGAAGCCGGCTTGGGCTACAATGCGAGCGCAAGGCTGGCCTGAGCTACATAGTGCGACCCTGCCTCAAAAAACCAGGGCCGGGAGTTTGGCTCAGTGGCTCAAGCGCCTGTCTGGCAGGTGCGAGGTTGTGAGTTCAATCCCCGGTGCCGCAAAAAAAAAAAGAAAAATAAGGAATGTACCAGCACATACTTCTGGTACCAGGTATGAGCTCCAAGCATGCAGCTCCTAAAAATGATTTTTACCTGTCTAAATGACTGAGTAGAGGGAAAAAACCAAAGACTGTTTGTTGACATGTGACCTACCTAACTTGGGTTTCTATTGTCAAGTGCTGCTGGCTTCTGTATTATCTTTGCAGATGTCTGCCTTAGATGGCAGGGCCAAGTCGGAGCATCACAATTCACACTGTGCACACAACACCAGGGCCAGGAGTTACAACCTGACTTCCCTCTTGGCCTGCAAAGCCTAAAATAACAATCTGGCCCTTTCCTGCTAAAGTTTGTGCATCCTGGATCTTATCTAACCCTTTCTTTTAAAGGTATTGGAACTAAGACCCTGAATAAGGCCCCAGAGCCTCACAAAAGGTCATGGCAGGACAAAGATCTTTTTGAGCAGTCTGGAATAGGTGGCCAGCTTGGGTCTGAGTCAGAGCCATTTTAAACAATACAGGCTCTACTTATTGTAGGTGTTTCTTAGTATTCACATGGCTCTGACCTCCACCCTGCCCTTCTTGCCCCTCCCAGGGCAAAACCTTCTCGATCTGGCCTTGCCTTGGTCTGGCATCAGCACTGCTCTGATATTAGCAACATGCAGACTTGCACAGATGTGAACCAAATGTGCTCACCTATCTCCAACATAAGCTCAGTAAATAAAATCCTGGCTTTTCTCTGGGTAATCCCGGTGTACTCCCCAAATCAAAAGTCTGGGACACACACAGCACAGGGGGCCCTCTAAGATCCCAAGGGAGGCAGCTCGCTGAGGAGGTACTTACTCAGCTGACTTCCAGAAGTGGCCAGGGTGCGAGAGCCGCCGGTTCAGCTTAGGTAGCTTCTCCAGCATGTCCATCAGCAGGCTGAAGCTAGGTCTCTCCTGCAGGTCAAAAGCCCAGCAGGCAGACAGGATCTCCTGCAAAAGGAGCTGCCATTAGCAGTGGGTGCGCTGGCTGGGAAGGAGAGCAAGGCTGGGACACCCACGAAGCACTGCCACAGTGCTCTCAAGTGCCCTGGCTGGTGGCCCCCTGAAGACCCTGCTAACAACATGAAAGAGCTTCTGTGCTTTCGGTTCAAAATGAAATGCATGCACTTGCCTGCTCCCCTCCTTTTTTCTCAGGCCCTTTCTCCTCTGAAAATAATAGCAACCAACATGAACAGACTAATAATGGAAAAGAGCTTAGAAATGGCAGTGGCTGTCTTCTGGAAGATGGAAGTTGTAAGGTACAGTATTCACAGGTACTCAGAATATGTGCAGGGTGGGACTGCAATGGAGGAGAGAGCCTTGGTTTGACCAGATGGAGGATGGAGAGATGCAGAGGGACAGCTAGGAGCCAGAAGAACAGCTGTCCCAATGGCCACCTGCAGTGGCTAAAGGCTGAGTCTCCCATACCCAGTGAGACTCAGCAATGCAAGTTTTTGTTCTTAAATACAACAGGGCCCATGGGGTTGCCTGCTAAGTCAGGAGAGATCAAATATGTAACAGATCCAAACCCTATCTCTGGAGGATAGGTTTGTGTATACATGCATGTGCATGTGGATGTGCAAGCATGTAAGAAGCTACTCTATAAAATAAGACCAGGGTGCACTAAAAACAAAATGACTAAAGAAAGAAAAATACTTGAAACTGAGAATAAAATTTTTAAATCAAACATGAGGAGTGCTAGGATAAAATAATCAAGGAAGTTCCCCAGATTATAGACCCATTTAGATAGGGATGGAAAATATAAAAGAAGGCAAAAGACTCAGTGAGAAGAACCAAATTCTATCAAATGGGAGTTTCAACAAGAGAAAATAAGAAATAGGGGCAGGAAATTATTGAAGAGAAAAAAAATTTCCCCCAGAAACTTTCAAAAGAAATGCTGAAAAGACCCAATGGTGGGAGCTCACTAAAAAAGAAATAACCTATACTCAGATATATTTTCATGAAAATTCACTATAGTAAGAACAAAGAAAAGATCCTAGATGCTTCCAGTAAGAGATCTACAAAAGGTTCAGAATCAGACCATCACGAGACTTCTTAACAATGCACTTGATAATTAGTAGACACCAGAGAAAAACTTTTGTGTTCTAAAGGGAAAATAATCTTGAACCTACAATGCTATTCCTGGTGTGACACAAAATGACTTTTTAGATGTGCAAACATTCAAAGGTTATCTCTCATGTATCCACTGAGGGACAGTTTCTTTAGTTTTATTCTGATTTTGCAAGAATGAAAACAAAGGGAGGAAAAGAGATGCAATACAAGAACAATGCAATTGACCCAGGAATAAATAAAAAGGAAATAAAAAGATGATAGCTCTGCCACTAACTCAGATGATCAGAAGTGAGTGGGCCTGAAAAATACGGAATAGATTCCTTTCAATAAGCAGAATGCACAGGGAGCTACAAGACCTCAGGGATATGGTAAAGGTGTTTTGTTTCTCCTCTCAAGAAAACAAACACATGGCCCATACCCATAATCCCAGCTACTGGGGAGGCTGTTGTGAAAGAATTACTTGAACCCTGGAGCAACCTGGGCAACACAGTGAGATCCCATCTCAGAAAAGTGGGGGGAGGGGAGGGGAGTTTGGCTCAGTGGCTTAAGTGCTTGCCGGGCAGGCGCGAGGTTGTGAGTTCGAGCACCGATACCGCGGCGGCGGGGCAGGGGAGCGTGGGGAATGGGCGATTAGGAACTACAGGAAAATCTAAAATTGCACAAGGAAGCCACAGCCCAAATGTGAAGACAACAAAACCATGAACCTTTGAGTGACTGAAAAAATGGAAGAGGAGACTCACAAAGAAGAAAATGTAGTTCCAGCAAACTACCTCTCCAGCAGGGGTAAACGGCATGCATCGTCTCTCACAATGCCATGCGCACTGTGTATAATCTCACCTTCAGCCTCGGCCTACAGACACAGCACGGGAGATTTAATCACGGAAACATAAAGCCAACATTAACTGTAAGCGAGGAAAGGGAAAGCTGGCTCAAGTTCTGTAACAGAAGGAACAGAGTGACAGAGTGAAGAGCTGATGGCACAAGAAGTTGGTGCCTCAAGAAGGGGCTGCTGCTTCCCACTAAGAATCGTTCTTCTATCTTCCCACGCACACGCACTCTTAGGGAAGATGACGAGCTCACTGCTGTCTCTGCGTGTAAGGCAGTGTCTGGCGTGAACTCCGCAGCGGCGTGGCTGGAGGGATGAAGAAAGGGGCCACTCTGAGGGTGACACCCACTTGGGGCTAAGAGTCAGAATCATTTTTTTGTTGCCATTGGTCACTGCCCACAACACAGCCATTGTAAAAAGCGGAGAAAAAAGAAGAAAAGCTGAGACTCCACAGGGGACACACAATTCTGACCCAGAGGCTGGCCGCTGGCACATTTTCTCCATCTCCTGGCCTCAATTTATTCTTAAAAGCCTTCCACACTCTTCTTTGTAAGAAATCCTTCAGGCATTTTCAGAGGGCTTATTGAGAATGATGTCAGAGTTGATCTACTTCACTGCACAGCAGGAGCTGTCATGGGGTGATGGTGCACAATACTTGTGCAGGTTCACTGCACGACCACCACCCAAAGACCCGCCTGTGGCTCCAATCCTGCACTGACAGAAACCTTCCCAATCAGTTCTGGACTCTGGCTGTGTTCCAGAATTATCTGAGGAGCTTTATTTAAAAATAAAACATTTCAGAAATAAAAATACAGCCTTAGTCTGATCTCAGGTCAATTCAGTTGATATAGAGGGCGACTCAGGTCTTAATTAATTATTTAGATGTCTTAGGAATGGAACCTCGGGATGTTCTCCATCCCAGTCAGTCCTCTTTTGTTTTTTTATTTTGAGGCAGGGTCTCACTAAGTTGCTCAGGCTGGATTTGACCTTATGATTCTTCTGCCTCATCCTTCTGAGTAACTGGGACTACAGCTGTGCACTATCACCCCCGGCGACCCTGGTATTTTTGAACAGCTCTGGGATAAGTCTAACTCGTAGTCCAGCACTGAGCCCTGACTCCCTGCAGCTCTCCGACCAGCACGGCTCTGCTCCTGGTCTCTTCCTCCCTGAGGACAGCACTCAATGCGCTATTCCGAGATGCTAGTGTACAGAAAGGAAATGGAGGCTGTTGCAGGAAAACTGACTAAGGATATTTGTTCTTTACAAAGAAATGCTTAATCATGTTGTTATAAAGATAAAAGTTGGAAATGACCTAAATATCCAGTGACACAAGGAATTACATTATGGTGCAGCCACAGGACAGAAGAGCAGGTGATAAAGATTTATTAGAAACCTGAGATAATAAAGTGCCATGTGGAAAAAAGTTATTACACAAAAATAACCTACATGTTATTATTGTGGTTTTCTTCAAGATACATATTTTTTAAAGACTAGAAAGTGCCGGGCATGGTGGCACATGCCTGTGATCCCAGCACTCAGGAGACTGTGGCAGGAGGATTGCTGCAAGTTCAAGGCCATCCTGGGGTACACAGTAAGTTCAGGACCAGCCTAAACTACATAGCAAGACCCCGTCTGAAACAAACAAACAAACAAATGACTAGAAGGCAAGACAGGCATTGTGGTGACTCCCTGTAATTTCAGCCTTCAGGAGGCTGAGGCAGGAGGAGTGCCTCAAGTTTGAGGTCATGCTTGGGTTACAAAGCAAGTTAAAGACCAGCATGCACTATATCGCAAGACCCTGTCTCAAAACAAACAAACACGGGAAGATAGCCAGGCATGGTGGCACAGGCCTGTAATCTCAGCATTCTGATAGGCTAAAATAGTAGAACTGCAAGTCTGAGCACAGCCTAGGCAACTTGGTGAGACCCTGTCTGAAAATAAAATTTAAAAAGGGGGCTGGGCATGTAGCTCAGAATGAAGGCTCTGAGTTCAATCCCCAATACTGACCAAAAAAAAAAAAAAAGACTGGAAGGCAATAGCTGCTCTAGCTGCCATCTGAGCTACCAGAGCCAGGTCCCACCATGAGGCCAACCCAGACCTTTGCCCACCATTTCTCTCCTAAGGTACCAGGAGCACATCTTGAGGAAGGTGGTGTCCAGCTGACCCTGGCTCCATCAGGGAGGCGCTCATCACTCCACCCACCATCCTAGCTGCAGTTGGATCAACTGATCAAAAGTCTGCTGTCAAGAGTTGCACACTAGCCTTTTGGCATCACTCTTGAAAAACATTTTGCACTTCAAACAAATGACACATATGACTGTGGAATACAGTAGATCAAATACAATGTCATTTTGTTTTGCTTTTGTTGTTGTTAGTGCTGGGATTATAGGCATGCACCACCACACTCAGCTTTACAATACCATTTTAAATGAGCCCTCTCAAGATGTCTTAGTTGCCTGCTACCAGTCAATAAAGCTCTCTGAGGAAGATGAGGTTGGATTCATCACTGTGTCCTGTCAAGGTGATCCTGCCTGCGTGGGTCATGACTTGGACAAGAAACTCACAGTCTATTGAGATTTAAAGTTGGAAAGAGCCAAGCACTCCCTCCGGGAAGCTCTTCACTGTGAAGCTGCCTGGTACCTATGGCGGTTACTAAGGGCAAGTCTTTCTCAGTCCCATGGAACACATGGGCACTCAGTCACCACTGATCACACTGAGAACGCCGAGTCCAGGGTTTCCTGGCATATGACTGTGCCATGAGACAGAAACTCCCCACGCAGAGAAACCATCAAAGGAAAACCATCCAGAAATGAGAACGCAGCAGCTATAATTAAGATTCAGCACTGTGAAACAAGTTTGTCGTGAGAATTTTGGTTTTGAATAGTCATGAAACACACGGAGAAAAGACATGATACCACAGCATAACCTGACTATTTGTATTCTGATTAGTGATTTTTAAAATCTTCGTTCATGTCAGTATTACATAAGGATTATTCTGTTCTCATTTCATAAATCAAGTAAAATCGTTATCCTAAAGAAGGAAATCAAGACAAAAGTTAACAGTGGAGCGAGACTGATGGTTTTCGTTTTCTTCTCTCTGCTTCCCTGCGTGCCCCCATTTTTCATAAACACAGGTTGTTTTTAATCTCGAATACGACACTTCCCGGTGGCAGAGCCCAGGCAGGTAGATTAAAGGCAGCCTTGCCATGTGTCCAGCCTCTTCCCTGCCCTGCTTCCCCCGAAAAGCAGGCGCTACTCACGCTGACTTCCTTCCCCAGGCTGACGGAGGCCAGAACCCGCTTCATTCCTTCCCCGCTTCCGATCTGCCAGATCAAGGCCTCTGCAGGCTGGTGCTTAAAGGGCCAGTCTCTTGCTTGTAGCTCATACCAAACAGTCCTGTGGAAACCCACTCACAGCATAAGGTCCTGGGCTGCATGGCCCAGTCCGTGCCCAGAGGATCTGTGGACTGGGGTCTGTCCCAGCCTTCCTTCCCCCAGCCCGCGGGGGATGCCATGATGGTACCTGAGAGACCCCTCCTGGGCCTCTGGGGACCTGGGCCCTGTGCACCTGCTCCCACTATGGTGTCAAGTTCAAGACAGCACAGGTCTGGCCAGAACACTGCTCTTGTTCTGCACCAAAGTCGACCCCAGCTCTGCCACTCCCTGGCTACAAGGTTGTGGCACAACTGCTCAACCTCAGTAGGCTGACATCCGTCATGAGGCTGTTGGAGGAGTAACTAAAATGCCAAGCCCAGCGCAGGGCACACATCATGATTTAGCAATGACACAGTTAAAGGTCAAGGAGGAAGAGATGGCACTCAAGCCACACCAGGGGGAGGAACCCCCAAGAGAGAACAGGGTGACTGGGAGCGAGCCTTCCTCAGCCATTCCAAACCCCTTAGCTTCCTCAGTTTACTGGGATGAGGACATTCTAATTAGCACTATCCCATGTAGGGACCACTTGCTAATGAGGCTACTGAGCCACTAAAATGTAGAGAGCTGAATGAAGTGTGCTGCATATATAAAATATACACCAGATGGTAAAGACTTAGTATTAGGGAAATGAATATAAACTAGCTCATTAATTTTTTTTATTCATTGCATACTTTAGATGTGCTGAGTTAAATTAAACTACTGAAACTATTTCACTTGTTTAACATGGTGACTGTCATACCTGCAAGGATATATCTGGTTTGCACTGTATTTCTCTTAGTCAGCACCCCAGCACTGTATAGGCACTAGAGGTTGGTCGGCAGGATGCCCAGGTGTCCCAGGGAGGGAGGGACAGTCACGGGTTGGCTCTGGTGAGTGTCCTGGCAAATCAGTGGGTGAGACTGACAACTAGCACTTATACTATGACCTAATTTAGTCCTCGTGAAACAACTGTCTTGGAGGTGCTGTATTATCTTAGAGCTGGGAGACAGGAGGTCAAGGATGTGGTCACTCAGTCAATAGCTGGCAGAGCTAGGACTCAAAAGCAGGCTCTAAGTAGCTCAGCAGACACCTCCCCCACCCCCATTGGCTACCAGGGCCCTCTCTTTGGGTCACACTGGGGCTCCAAGCAGCAGGAGCCTGCTCACCCAAATGCATAGACATCCGCAGCTTTGGAGAAGGGCAGCTGGTCCTCATCTTTCCCAGGGGTCATCTCGCGCACAATCTCAGGGGCCAGGTAGCACAGCCAGTCATGGGACAGCTTCAGCTGGTTCTCACGCCTGGGGGCCAAGATAGGAACAGTCCCTCAGCAGGCCTCCCTGGGATCCACCTGCCCTCAGGCCAGGAAACCACCCACACAGTGCAGGTAAAACACCTGAGTGCAGCGCACTGCTCCGGGCCTGGCTCAGGCATAAGTGCCTGACTCTCTGCTGGGCCTGAGCCCATCTGTCTAGGAAACCAGGCCTGTCTGTGCTCTCACATCTGCCAGGGGACTCTCCCTGGCTGCCACTCTTCCTTTGGGGGCTCCCCAGATACTCAAGGAGGAGGCATTTTCCTCGCCCCTTTATGGATGAGGGAAATAAAAGCTTGACATGCTCCCTTACCATGGGAATGTGGCCTGGACCCTCACCCATGTTGGTGAGCATCCAGGTCAGAAATGAGCTAGGACCCCTCTATGGGGCTCAACCTGAGGTGCCACAAGGGACTAAAATACTGTCCAAGCCCAGTTCTGGACCAGAACCCTAAGGACAAGCCCAAAGCTACCTGGACCTCCCTGCAGGGAGGTCTGCTTCTCCATAGCACAGAACACCCCAACCCTGACCAAGCCCATTCAGCACCCCAGCTCCTCCTGTCCCACCCAAACACCCAAGGCCAACTCACCGTTCCTCTCGGACCACACCCGAGATCCCAAACAGCCCGAAGTCTGTGATGACCACTTTGCCATTGTCGTAAAAGACATTCTTGGATTTGAGATCTTTGTGCACGATGCCCTTGGCATGTAGGTATCCCATACCCTGGAAAATAGCGAGGCTCACATCAGAGGGGGAGAGAAGATGAGCGGTGAGTGTTGAGTTTCTACCTTGTGACAGGCTCTGCGCTGGATGCTTCCCCAAGTCCCCTCATTTAATCCTCACAATCCTAGGCTGCGTATTGTCCCCATTGACAGATGAGGAAATTGAGGCTCAGAAAGACAAAGTCACTTCCCCCAAGGTACACAGCAGCTTACTAGCAAAGATCGGTTCTGACTCTAAGCCAGTCCATGCTCTTTCCTCACCACTGGGCTGCCAAATAGTCACCTTAGACTCGGATAGAGCATAAGATGTAGACAGGTGATTGCCAGCAAGCCAGAGAGAAAAATATATTAATACTGGCATGGGGTGTAGCTCAGTGGTAGAGCACTTGCTTAGCATGCATGAGGGCCTGGGTTCCATCCTCAGTACTGCAAGGAAAGAAAAAAAAAACCAGTGACACCACTGGGGTCAGGTCATAAAGGGCTCCAATGAGTGGGGGTCTCCATCAGGTTTTACACAGCTGGTCCCTGCTCTCTGGCAGCATAAAGGTCAGAAAGGGAAGCATAGAGACAGTCACACAATGGGGTCACCAAATTTGGCCGCTGCCAATGGCCATGCTGTGATAGGAGGAGTCCTGGATTAAGACTGAAATCTTGGGTTCAAGTTCCATCTCAACTCAGATCCTAACTCACTTGGTGGCCTCAGGCACAGTGTTAACTTCTCTGCAGCTCAGCGCCCTCACCCGTCCATGGAAGAGCAGTGGGGGGTGATTTCTAAAGAGCACTCTTTGGAACGAGCACTGACAGGCCAGTGCATGGAACACAGGTGATTTATGGGTACTCTGATGCCCTTGGGGACAGGGCCAAGAACTATGGCTGAGTGCCATCCCTGGCGGCTCGGAAAGAAGCAGCAATAAAACCACTCTCCACACCTCAGGCACATCACACTTTATGCAGAGATGTCCCTGGCTAAAAGGTGTTACTGGGAAAGGATAAAAAGGGGACAACTAGTGAAAAACATGCTCATTTAGGAAAGAAACAGCCACAAGCCAGAACCAGACAGAACTCAGCCCCAACAAGAACTCAAGTCTCGTAGGTCAAGAGCACTGGAGAACCATTTAAACAATGCAGATTCTCCTCTGAAAGAGGGGCCACCCCCTCAGGCCTGTGGAGAGTTGTCCCCTTGTGATGGGGGCAGGGAGCTCTAGAACTACACTTTCCCCAAACTCTGTCTCAAATGCAAGAGTGTCCTTCTGAAAATGTCTGCCCTTTTCCCAAACCAAACCAAGGCACGAGTCTTCTCCGGCAGCCAGGCAGAACCACAGGCTCTACTGCGGGCTGAGCAGGGGTCAGCTCTGGAACTAACTCAACAAATCACTGGACTGCTCTGAGCCTTATTTTTAAAGCACAGGGATAAGATGTAAATGGCTGGTTCTGGACACTGACTTTCCTTTTCCAGAATTCCACAGGTACCTCTATAAGGCAAATCCTCTAACCAAAGGTCCAGCCCCTTTTCTTTCTTTTAGCCAAAGCATCACAGATAACTCCATAAAGGAAGTGGCTCTTGGGCCCCAGCAGAAGGAGACAGGAGGGTTGCTCAGCAGGTTGGGAAGAAGCCAGCAGACAGGCAGCTTCTGGTTCTGCAGCTCTAAAACCTTTTAGTGACTTATCTCTGGGGCCCGAAATCATCCTGAAGGCTCATCATCCTGACTCAGCAGTCAGCACCCAAACACACACTGCCCCCAGATAGAGACAGAGAGGATCTTGAGGGAGGAGCAGAGTAGTGGGGGGAGCAGGATTTAGCAAGGTTGGGGTGGGGGGTGGAGAAGAAACACTGTGCAGCCCCTGAAGGATACTCTGAAAGAAGACGGACCACAGTGAAGGCAGAAATGGCATTTCTGGCCTTCGGTTTTCAAATGTTTAATTCATTAGCTTAGCAATGCAGAAATGCCACTTGAAAATCTTGGTTTATCCACAAACCATATGATTTTCATGTTTTCTAAAGACAGACAGACAGACAGACACACACACACACAGACAACCCAGAAGAAGGAAGAGAAAGGAGGAGAGAATAGGAAGGAAGGAAGGAAGGAAGGAAGGAAGGAAGGAAGGAAGGAAGGAAAGAAGGAAGGAAGGAAGGAAGGAAAAACTTAGTAGAGCTGGTAAGAGACAGCAGCTTCTCAACATAATTTTTTTAAAAAGGAAACAAAAGAACTTCTATTCACCTGTATTTCTATTTTTATTTGGGCCTATTTATTGCTAAATAAATCAACAAATTCACTTCTATTTAATTACTTTTTTTTTTTTTTTTTTTTGATGGCACCAGGAATCAAACTCAGAACCTCACACTTACCAGACAGGTGCTTAAGCCACTGAGCCAAACTCCCGGCCCTAGTTTTTTGAGGCAGGGTCGCACTATGTAGCTCAGGCCAGCCTTGTGCTCGTGTGGTAGCCCAA
>RJWM01006766.1:0-82244 GCA_004363535.1 Dasyprocta punctata
AAGGAAGGCCCATCAGAATCACAACAGACTTCTCAACACAAATCATCAGGTCAAGAAGAGCTTGGAGTGAAATATTTCAAGCCCTGAAGGAAAATAACTTCCAACCCAGATTAATGTACCCTGCAAAATTATCTTTTAAAATCAACAGAGAAACAAGATACTTCCACGACAAAGAACAACTAAAGGAATTTATGACAACTGAGCCAACCCTACAAAGAATACTGAAGGACATTCTAGAGAGAGATAAAGAAGTCCACTGCTCCACAAACAGCGACAGAGAGATACCACCGAGCAGGGCAGACAAATGAATAATCCATCAACGGGATTTAAGTCCAATATTGTTTTCAATGAGCTGTTTAGTTTAATCCTATTCTATCTTGACCGGACTAACTTTATCATAAATGATGACAAAGACAGCTATTGTAAAGATAACAAAATTTATAAGGGTAGCCGTCAATGATATATGATCACCTTGCTTCAAAACCAGGTATTACTTTCGCTGCTCTGTTCTGAGGGATTTTAACCTATCTTAGTGTGTTTGTGTTACAACAGATGATATAGTCAATTGCCTTAAAGCTAATATGAGGCACTATAGAAATCAACGTCGCATTACTATGTATTGCCTCCATTACCTTATTTGTTATTGGTTTTATTCAGTACAATTTCATTCGACTATATTTGGCCAATTGGTAAGGGCATTTAGTTTGAAGATAATAAGAGGTATTACTAGGGAAACCGAGGAAGGAAGGTATGGAAAAAAGACATAGTTTTATATGAGGGTAGTCATAAGATAGTTTAAAAGTCTATACTACTAAATGCATAAACTGGTGATAGAGAACAGTTGATAGTCATATGATCAGATCAATACTACATGTCTTTACCTGTCAATCTGAACAGCCCCCTTAATGGTAATGATATACAATGTTGCAACCACTGTAAAATTCCAACCATCTAAATTCCTAAACCTATAGTTTTACAGTATCATATATGTTGTTGATGTTTGTTTATTCCTTTAGTTTTTTGTTTCTCTTATGTATGACCATTCTTTTATCCTTTATTGGTTTCACTCTGAACTATTTTGCTTGATTATATTAGACCTAATGTTATTGGTAGTTATTTCAATGATAACAAGAGGTATTCTAAGGGGAAAGGAAGGAAGGAAGGGAAAAGGAAAAAAACATAAATTTATAAATATGCATAAATAAGACAGTTAAAAAAACTGTAGTACTAAATACATTAGCTATTGAAAAAGAAAAGTTAATATTCCTCAATTGATAAATCTTACATGTCTATATCTGTCAATATGATCAACCCCTATGAAGGTAACGATATGCAATATTGTAACTATTGTCAAACTTCAACCACCTCAGTGTGTAAACCTACAATGTTATCGTATCAGATCTGTTATTGTTGTTTGTCTGTCTTTTTTGCTTTTTGTTTCTGTCTTCTGTATCTATTTTCTCTTAAATAAATAAATAAATAAATAAAAAGAAAAGAAAAAGGCCAAAGAAATTATACTAATTATAGCTTAGAAAGAAAAAGAGAAATACCATACAAAAGAAGGATTAAGTAACAAGGAGGATAGAGATATAAATTAATTGGGGCTCTGAAATGAGATAATAGAAATGGGCAAGATTTAGAGTTGAGGGGCTGAAATTTTTCCCAAATTTCCCAAATTTAGCCAAAAATCTTCAGATCCAAGAAGCTCAACAAAGTCTAAGAAAGGTAAATACAAAGAAATACAAACTTAGACATGTTGTAATGAGCCTATGGAATACCGAAGATATTTTCAAGGCACCTGGAGAAAAAAGGCAAACTAGCAAGAAAATAATGTCAACTGAAGAGCTGACTGACTTCTTAAAAGCAACAATGGAACTAGAAATGATAACCTCTGTGCTAGTTGTGGTCTAGAATTGTATATCAAGTAAAAAGATTGTGTCAGTCAGTCATCTCTCTCTCTCTCTCTCGCTCTCTCTCTCTCTCTCTCTTATTCTCTGCTCTACCTGTGCTATGCAGGCGTTCTCCACTGAGATAAAATCCCAGCCCTTTTATTTTATTTTGACACAGTTTTTCTGAGTCACTAAATTTCCCTGGCTGGGATTACAGGCTTGCACCAACACACCCAGATTTACATCAGTTTCTCCAGAAGCACAACCTGAAATAGGGATTCTTGTATGAGTGTTCCACTGAGAGATTTCTCCTAGGTAATTTATAAGGAAGTGAAAGGAGCAAGGTAAGATAGAAGAAACTAAGCAAAAATGTGGTTTCAGCCACAGCTAAAGTCTAGCCTCAGCCTGATCCCGGGTTTTTCTGGAGTATGAGTAACAGAAGATGGTTTTCCTACCTTGAGGCAAAAGGCTTAGGCTCTTTTTTTTAAAAAGCCCAGGTCATATTTATTAATTCTTTACCTAAAGTATCTTCTTCATCAATGAAATTTTAGTTGTTTAGAGCCATGTTAATACAAATAATTTAGCCATTGCTTAGAAGCTTTCCTATTTTTATTATCAATTTTAATTTTTATATGTCATGTCTTTGAAATGTGTTTTTTAAAGTTTTGTTATATTTATGCCCAAAAGAAAAGCACAAGGAATGTACATGATATCAATATACATATTGCTAAGATTAATTATCTATTATATTTTTATATTCTCTTTAGATTATATTTTCAAATAAATAAAACATTACAAATACAGTTACAGCCTCACCCTCCATCCCTTCTTTATTCTTATCTACTCAGAGATAACCTTTTTTGAAATAAGTGTTATTATACTCAAGTCCACTTATAAAAAGTTTTGTTCTTCCTCAGTATAAACTTCTTAAATGTTTGGTACTATATCTATACTGAACTTTTTAAAACTATAACATTTTATTTTTGAGATTTGCCATGTCAGTACATTCAAGTCTAGTTCATTCATTTTCATGCTTATACATGCAAGGTTGTGAGTTCGATCCCTAGTACCAAAAAAAAAAATGATAAACATGTGAGGTGATGCATATAATAATTAGCTCAATTGAGCAATTACACAACACATAGAGACTTCAAAACATCATATTGTACATGACAATATATATACATATATATGATAAGTATATTGATCAACTGAAAAAGAATTATCTTGTAATGGCATAAAGATATTTTACCATTTTTAGTTCAAAGTTTAAAATCTTTGCTTATCCCTTACAAGTTTTCAACCAACCTGGAATGTACTTTTGTGAATGATGAGACATAGAGACCTAATTTTATCTTATATTGACTATAGCCAGTATCTTCAATATTATTTATTGAGTAGTTCATCATATTCCACTATTTTTATTATCATCTTTTTTGGTGCATAAAGCCTCCAAGAACACAATGATCTGATTTCAATCTCTCTACTCTTTATCAGTTGATTTGCCTAGTGTGTTCTTATCTGTAGTCAGCTTAGCTAGGAGCTTAGATTCTGGTATCTCTGCTCCATACCTTAGTCAGTATTAGCTGCATGCTGGCCCCAGGTTAGGGCAACCTAACATCCCAGCCCTTTCTGGGCAAGATGGCTCCCAGAAGTGAAAGGCAGTTCTCTAGAGAAGTGTGCATTCACAGCCAGGGAAAGATGGGTACAGTTGCCTCATTCAAAGAGATCTGGGTGGGGCTTTAACAATTTCTGATACAAAGTCTTAAAAATAAATAGATGGCAAAATCAAGTTAGGATAATTTAAAGATAGTGCATTTGTGAAGGACTATTTATAAAGTTGTGCTTGGCGATAGGTAAGCTTGAAGGGATGAACCTGTTACCATCTCTAAAGTTAGAGGGATGAAGGTATGGAGAAGCTACTAGAGCCAAGAAAAAGAAGGTCATATACAAAGAGCTGTCTACAGAGAACCAATGACTTCTGTCAAGGAACACAGTTCACCTGAAGTAACTACTAAGGAGTGAGTCCAGGAAATATATATACCACAGTCTCATTCTCCTTCCTCCTTCTGATCCACCAGGCTGCCCAGTTGCTAAGCCAAATGGGAAACCAGAGGAGTTTTATACAGTGCATACAGGCCAGCATTCTGGAGTAGAGCTCAGTGGAAAAGATGAAAAATGAATCTGGAAGAGGCAAATCAACAATACGCTAACCAAGGAGAACATGCCATGCTGGGTCAGGGAGGATCCAACCAGAAGACAACTAGCCAGCCTTCCTGGTGAGTGGCGCAATGGGTTCCAGGAAGAGAAAAGTCAGTGTCTCCCATGAGCCCACCAGCACGTGGGCTGAGAATCAACAACACTCCCCCACCCTGTAAGCAACCTGCGGGTTCAGAGGGCAGGGTAAGTTGATAGCAACTAAGGTACACAAAGCAACTAAATGCTTGTATTGTTTGGTTGATTTTACAGGCCTAGGGTCAGCAGTCTGAGCATCTCTTGGGAGGATGACAGTATGCAATGTAGCAAATATGGGGGATTTCCTTCTATCTTGTCTTTGAGGCCCAATATTGTTCTCACTGTTTTGCTTTATTCTGATCAACTGTTTTGCTTTATTCAATATTGTTTTGATTGGTTTTATTCTGTTTTGTTTTTGGTTTGATTTTGCTATACCCAATGGAATGGACAACTATTGTGAAGATACCAAGATATACTATAGTAGCTATTATTTTCCTAGTAACCTGCTTTGAAGTTCTGTACCAATTCTACTGCTTTGTTTTGATTGACTTTGTTCTGTTGGATTTCACTACCTTTACAATAAAATTTTTTTAAAAATTTTAAAAAGGGAAGAGGGGGGAAAAGGGAACATAAAAAGAATTAAGATGTATCATGTATATGTAACAATTCCCCATAATGAATGGAATAATTATGTATCACAAACATGAAATAATAAAAATAAAAATTAACAAAAAAATACCCTAACCAAAAAAAAAAAGAAAAAGAAAGAAAGAAAGAAAGAAAGAAAGAAAGAAAGAAAGAAAGAAAGAAAGAAAGAAAGAGAAAATAACAGCAAAAGATATTTCAGGCAAACCAATGTCACCTTGTCTGAGCAGGTTCTCCAACTATGCTATCTAGAATGACAACCTCAGTCCTTTGTCATTACTCTAACCCTGCTATTTGTCTTCAAAGCACTATATCTACATAAAAGCATATAAAAATTTGGGGAAAAATCAAATATATCAATATAAAGATAGATAAAATGCTAAGATAAGCAAGTCACCTAAGTGCATCAATGCACCAAAGAAAAGTATGTTAACTATATAGTCAAAAATGAGATGTGTTATAAAGCATAATTTTTATCTGTAAATGGATAAATATTTTAAATGATGATTTCCAATGTTATGGTTTGTCTAATACACTAGGTATAAAAATGTATATACTGAGGAACAATTTAAGAATTTATATCAAAAATTGTGAGCATGCTATTTTACCGACATTTCACTTTTAGGGATGTACTCTAGGAAATGATTCAAGATGTACTCAAAGATGAGCGTTATTTACAATAGCTAAAAACTGCAATCTAAATGTCCAACAACAGAAAACAGATTATCACTGTTTCCCCAAGTGTGTTACTTCGAGTGCTAATCTTAGGAGATTTCTGCTTGAAAAGAAATCCTATAGTCAACTAAGTATGGGAACATTCTTGAAATGAAGGCAAATTTACAAAGCAAGTTAACAGTGTGATCCATGATCAAGGCTAAAACTAAGGGACCACTTAGGTTCATAAGTAGGTCAAAAAATTACAAACTTATCCCCATTAACCCTGTGCTCCTTACGTTCCAACCATCAGAACTCACCACTGTAAGTTCAACTTACCTTACTGATTATCATTTTAACTGAGATTTATTTTCATGTTATAAATAAGGTAGTTCATTCTTTCATTATTTCTTTGCATAAAAGATTGTACAATGTTTAAAAGCATAAAGCAATAAACGTGTCAGCTCACAGATTCTGTGGATTAGAAAACTGCACAGATCTTAGACAAAAGTCTGTGTCTCAGTCTGTCAATAAGCTGTCCTCTAGGCCGTTATTCTCATCTGAAGATTTAACTGGGGGAAGACAAGGTTCCAAGCCAATGCATTCATGTCCTTGGTAGGCTTCAGTTCTTCACTGGCCATTGGTTAAAGGCTTCCTGCTGTTCTCTTCCATGGCGCAGTTCACAGTATGGTAGCCAGCTTTCTGTAGAAAAAGCAAGCCAGGGACACAGCAAGACAGAGCACAAGAGAGAAGTCATATCCTTTTCGGCAACCTAATCTCAGTAGTGATATTTCATCATTTTTGCCATATTCTGTTGAAAGTTAGTCACTAGGTCCAGCTCTTACTCAAGTGGAAGGGATTACACATAGATAAGAACACCAAGAAATAGAGATCACTGTTGGGCATATTAGCAGCTGTGACCACAGACTCTAGTCTGAGACCCCTGAAATTCTTAAGTCACTAAGACTTACTAAGTAACACCTTCTCTAGTCACAGTGGAAGTGTGACATCTGATAGAAGGAGTGGAACAGGATGCAAAAGAGAAGCTGAACATGTAAAATACATATTGTCAGTTTCTTTCCAGTTTAGTTTAGTGAAGATTCTAGTCAAGTAGAGGAGGTTCTTGGATACTGGGGAATGAAAAAGCCAGTTGGTGACCACTGACAGGAAAGGCAAAGAATGGAGAAAAGAATGAAAATATCTCCAAAACCAAAGGAAGGGATAACCAGGATTGCTTCACAATTTTGTCAAGAGCTAATTCCAATTAATCAGTGAAGTGTCACTTCAACCCTTGATGGGTCAAGGGTTCATTTCTGGTGTGACTTATCTAGACCTATCACATCTCATCTGCTTCTTTCTGATTGTACGTGCATTTTTACCATTTCTTGCTTCTTCTAGAAACTTCTAGAAAATTCAGGAGGGAAAGAAGGGATAGTAAAATTCTAATGAATCCAATGTTATACTTCATTTTATCTCCAGAGTAAGACAACGAGATTGTCCTCCCAGTGCTTATGCACTTATCCAGATAATTGGATAAGTTGATAGAGAAATTTCATATTACTGCGTAAGTCAGTCCACAATCAATTTGATGAACTTAAAAAATTCTTGTGGCTTAAAGTACTCAAATGTGGGAACTCAGTCAATAAACTGGTACCCCTCTGTCTCAACATCTGGAAGAATACTATTTCTCCTCCTGAATTGACACAAATGATCTCATCCTGCCTCCTACAATTTGCAATACTCAGTAAGACAAGTGAAACCTGTGGGCTATTTTTTGCTCCCCTAGAAAAGCTGCTTTAGAGTATAATCTTTTCACTGCCCTTCCTGAGGTGGGTGATATAGGAGGTCTTCTTTTATTTCTAATTTTTACAACTCTTTTCAGCAAACAGCAGGTAAACAATTTTAATACAAGGCCGTTTTCATTATGTGTCTACTGGAAAATATGTCCTTGCATTAAAATAAACAGTAACAATACAAAAAAGTTTGCTCATACAGTAATAGCAGCCTTCCTAAATTACAGTGATTGTGTTTGCCCAGCAGTCTAATACGAAATGTGGTTTTTATCTCAGAAGACACAGAGTTTATTATTATCCTCCTACCTGGCATTCAGAGCAATTGGAGCCAGGTTTCTGAAAGAATAATTCAGTACATTAAGTCTCAAACACAAATATATGTATATTTTTTCAGCATTGAAATGACTCATTTTAAGCAGCACTTCAACAAAATGTTGTCCATCCTACCCTGATAATTATCTCATGTCTGGTGTGTACTAATTTACACAGTGTATTGTTTCCCTACATAATTAAGGCTATTAAGCAAAATTTAGAGGCTGCTGTACACCTACAGTCCCTAGTTAATTAACATGCACACAGAGAAGTCACTGACAGTGTCAGGCCCTGTCTTTGCTTCCTTGGCAAGCAAGATGCTAAGGAAATCAGATTTTCTGGGAAAATGGTGGAGCAGTGAGCAACAGAGAAAGAACCTCTCCAAGTTTGGTGTCCAGACCCTGGAATATAACAACATAAAGAAGAGAAGGAGCAGTCAGGTGGGTCCCATGATCACAGGAAGGATCTGAACTGACACTTGAAGCCCATGGAGATAATTCAGGAATCCAGCAAAAATAAAAAAAACAGGGGCGTGGCCCTGTCTGATGGGGAGAAACAACAGGGAAGCAATGCAGTCCCCACACCCCATGTGCTGGCAGAGGCTCTAATGGCAGCAGAGAAACAACAAGGAAGCAACACAGTCCCCACACCCCTTGTACCCGCAGAGGCCCTACTGGTCAGGGAGAAGCAGCCAGGAAGCTGTGAAGCCTCCCTGTGTGCCAGTGGAAGCCCTGTCGGCCAGGCAGAAGCAGCAAGGAAGCTACCTCTGCCTCCTGCCTCCCTTCCCCCACCCCATAGGCAACTGGATGCGACAACACAGGCTGAGATGATAATAACTGAAGTAAGGAAGCAACCTGACATTTAAATTGTTTGACTGACTTTGTGAGCCAGGGGCCAGTAGCTGAGCAACTAATTAGAGGATAAGATTATGCAATATAGTAACAATTGTGGATTTCCTACTGTCCTATCACTGTTTTGTTTTGTTTTGCTTTCCTGTTCTGCTTTACTACCTTTAAAATAAAAATAGAAAGAAAGAAAGAAAGAAAGAAAGAAAGAAAGAAAGAAAGAAAGGAAAAGAAAAGAAAAGAAAAGAAAAGAAAAGAAAAGAAAAGAAAAGAAAAGAAAAAGAAAAAAGGAAGGAAGGAAGGAAGGGCCAATGCTAAGGAAATCAGGGCAAAAAGCTGCCACCTAGAACTTTCCAATAATTTTCTATTCATAGGGTTAGGGGTGGGGGACTCAATATAAAATCATTTCCCAAAATAGCAGATGTGTTAATTCAGTTCCTCACAGTTTCTCACCAGTGAATCACCAAACATGATGACATGTTTAAAAGTAAGAGCATATAAAGAAACTGATCTCCATTTCTTTGTAGTTTTAACAAAGTGAGAGATTTTCCAGTACACTTAGTTTGGCTGCCTTTAGGTGATGCTTTTTTATGGTTCATAAACTAGAAAAGGTCAGAGGAAGAAATTTTCCCCAGACTTTTCAAGGCCGCCAGAAGTCTTTGATTCTTCCAGCATATTGTATCTATGCATTCTGAGTGCCAGCCATTACCACTTACCAACACATATAAAACATTCCAATTGGTCTGGGTTTCAAGGTCAGTAAGAGTCACAGTGTTTTCACTTTCTTTGTAGTTTCACACAATACCAATGTTGTGCTGCACCCAGGGCACCAGCCCAGAGGCCAGTTGCCTGCCTCAAAGGCACTAAAGGACAGCAGGATACCTAGGATTTCTAGTCCTAGACAACTTTTTTTCATAGTTTTAATGTTGTCCTTTCAAGCTCATCCTCAAAAAAAAAAAAAAAAAAAAGAAAAGAAAAGAAAAGAAAGGAAACGAAGAACCATATCTTTTGAATGTTCTCTATGTTTTCAAATAACTTCATATAAATAAAAATTTGTATTATGAAGTAAAGGTATAGTGAGTATTTCACAATGACTTAATTCTGGCAAATTTTGCTTCCTTTTCATTACTCCTACCTATCATATTGCTGGTGAAACCTATGCTACTGAATATAGACACTATATCAGGAGAAGAGGGGAATCCACTACATGGAGAAATGCTATACACTAGTTAGATGCCAGTACATGGTACTATTCAGTGTCAGTTCCTGTGATATAATTAGGAGTTAAGAATAAGAAAATTCAGAATTCTTTAATGTACTTAAAATCGCTGTCATGAAGCAATGGCTGGCAGATTTGCATGTGAAAGGACTGTGAGCAGCATGTAGGAAGAATTGTGAAATTACTATAGTATTTATTATTATAACTTGGTGTCATGCTAGTCTCATTTTAGAATGAACTATAAGAATAGATTAAATTAGTGCCATTTTCTTTCCTTGTTAACATCTTTGTCACAAGAGCAAGCTGTCAGAATTTTAGTATCTAAAATAGTCCACGGATTATTCCTCATGATAGCTGGCCATTTCTAAACCCTGAGCTTTGATTGGTTGCTCTCAGCCTTGTCCTTGCAGACACATGGGTTGAACGCAGGGAAATAATCATCTTTTAAGCAACTAATCAGGTTGCAGATACCCTAATAAACGTAGGAAAGACAGTACAATGATACCATTTTAAAACAGCAACTGATAGAAAACATTATCTTCTAAGAAAATGCTTTTGACCACTGCTGAAAAATATTGCTTGGAATACAGCTTTAGAATAGGGACTAGTCACAGGTATGTAGTCTGACTAGCACCTCTCTGAGTTTGTCAGTATCACAATACACAATGAACATTACAGGGTTTAGTCAACCTTGAAACAAAAGGTATTTGAAGCCTATGATATACTGCTTTCTTTATTTGTCTTTAACCCACTGGTTCTCTGGGCCTCAGTTTGTATGCAACAGTAGAAAGGGATGTTCCTTTCCACTGTGATTTCCTCCCCCACACAATCTGCCATAACCAAAATGACCATCAGTCCTAGTCTCCCCAGAACTATCCCACTTTAAGTTTGTGGTCTCAACCTAATTATTTTTTCATGGATCTTTACACATAATTTTATTAATTTCTGTTTTTTATTATTAAGTTTATCTGTACCATTTAGATTTACATGATGATCACATTCATCACAGGGAATTTGTACCTGTACATGATATTTCCTGATTACTTAGGGCTGGGAGTTTGGCTCAGTGGCTTTAGCGCCTGCCTGGCAGGCGCAAGGTTTTGTTTGATCCCTGGTACCACAAAAAAGAAAGAAAGAAACTCTGACTCCTCTTTTTTTTCCTAATCTCCTCCCCTCCCTTCAACCCCACTTCCCCTACTTATTTACAAAACTTTGTTTCCATTTTATCCTTCTTTTCTTGTTTTTAATTTTTGGTTCTTTTCTCCCCCCAACCCAGTTACCCTTTTCTTCTGAACAATTTCTCCCTATTTCACAATATTTATTATTCACTTTGGTTCTTATTTACACTTTCAGTTTCTCATACCAGAGAGACAAAGCAATATTTACAAGTTTGTCCAATTTATTTCACTTAAGAGTACAGTCTCAAGGTGCTTCCATTTACCTAGAAATGTCTCAAGGTTAGCCTTCTTTATGGCAGAGTAGTACTCCATTGTATTAAAAAAACACATCTTTTTTATCCATTCATCATTTAGGTTGTTTGACAAAGATAGCAAGTTGAATAGCTCAACCCCTCCTGCCCTACGACCAGTGAGGCTGGTACTCCCCAACGCAAACCCCACGGCAGAGGAGATCTAAGTGGGACTGGCTGGCAGCCAGTGCAGGAGCAGAGAGACAGCTCACAGTACCCCACCCCACCCCATTCAGCAACAAGCAGAAGTAAAAGGTCAGCCTAATTATCAGCAGCAGTTTTTTGAGATTCGAAAGTGTCCCAGTCTAAACAACACATTATGTGACTGCTCTACCAGTGATGCAGTCTCTCTGCTGTTATATTGTACGAAGCAGTGGATACATCTTAGCTCCCCTAGCATACTACAACTGGAGTATAGAATCTGTTCTCACTTTTTTTGCTGTTGTTCTTATAGGATCTTGAACTAGGCACTCAATTCATATTTTTAAATTAATGAGAACACACAGAGCTAAATCACTTCAGTGCCTAAAATACAGTCATAAATACTTTTGAAAACCCCATACTAGAACATCATTGTCAAGAAGTCTTACTTTATACTGAGAAGAACAAACGCCACTAACAACACCACATATCTCGAAAGGGCTACTGTGCAGAACTTGAAATATACATTTTGGTGAGATCTCTCAGTCCAGGACACAAATGCAGCTGAAATTCTGCCTTATTTCACTTGTCATGTGACATGCGGTGTAGGCTAGCAGGGACCCTGCCTGGTTCCAAGAGCCAAATGCAGGTTTTATAGGTCCTGTAGTATGCATAATTAGTAAGGCAGAGGCTCTTAAAGAAAACAGATATAGATATGTAATTACCAATACAAAAATTAATATGAAAATGAACGTTTATTTAGAAAAAGAAATCATACCAAATTTGAAGAAGTCACCAAAATACCAGAAAATCCCTAAAAAATAGCATAATAAATATATTAAGAGTTTAAACATGTCCGTGGTACTTTTCCCCTTAGCTTTTGGCTGCAGAATATGTAAGGGGTTCTTTTGCATGTGGATTTGCAGCTTTTCTAGAAGGATCTGTGAGAGACTGTTCTTTCCTGCATTGAATGGTCTTTGCATTGTTGAAACTCAACTGCAGTGTCTGCATGGGTTGACTTCCGGGATCTCGGTTCCATTTAACTGGTCTTTGTGGATTGAGATTTAACTAAATGGGGGGGAAAGGTACTGAATATATTTATTTCAAAATCTGAAAATGACTGATTTCATCGTTATCCTGGGGTGCATACCATACCAAAGCAGATGTGCGGGAGAACTGGGGTGCAGCTTAGGGATAGAGAGCTTGCCTGACATGCACAAGGACCTAGATTTGATTGATATCACTGGAAAAAAAGAATAGAAGAAGGAGGAGAAAGAGGTAGAGGAGAAGAAGGAAGAGAAAGGAAAGAAATCCAGGCAATTATCTGAATGTGTCAACTACATAATCTTGGATTGCCATATCTATGGACACAGGTTTTGACTCCTTAGCTTATAAATGCATTGTTGAAGAAACTCCATTTTTTGCACATATATGTATATATATATATATATATATATATATATATATATATATATATAGAGAGAGAGAGAGAGAGAGAGAGAGTTCCCCCATTATTCTGGTTTTTGTTACATGTTTGCAGTACATTATGTTTCCATTCATCTTAGGGCATATGTACAAATACTTGACATATCTTAGTTCTTTTTATTCCAGTTTCCCTCCCCTCCACCTCTGGATCCCCTTTTTTCATTTTCATTATTATTGTTTATATTTTATTTCATATTTGTGACATGTAATGATTATATTCTCTGTGTGTAAATGGTATATGTACATGACACATCTTAAATCTTTTTATATCCTCTTCTCTTTCTTCCCCCCCTGCTCTCTTTGTCCCTTTCCCATTTGCAAAATACGTATTTCCCTGTTTCCTTTTATCAGTCTTTAATTTTGTTCTATTGTACTTCATTACCAAAGTGTGAGAAGCTATATGATATTTAAACATATATCTGAATTATGTCACTTAACATTATGCTTTGAAGATATATTAATTTTTCTACAAATGTCTTGAATTTATCCTTCTTTATAGCTAAGTAGTACTCCATTTTTTATAAATAGCACATTTTCTTTATCCTTTCATCTACTGATGGACTTATAGGCTGTTTCCAAAATTTAGCTATTATGGATTATTCTGCTATAAACATTGGTATGCATGTACCACTGTAATAAGATGTCTATAACCATATGAAAAAATGTTCATCTCTGGCCATTAGAGAAATGCAAATTAAAACAGCACTAAGGTTTCCTCTTATGCCAGAAAGAATGGCAATAATCAAGAAACCAAATAATAACAAATGCTAGACTGGCTGCAGTGAAAAAGGAGCCCTTCTATATTGTAGGGGGAAATGTAAACTAGTCCCCCACTATTCTTAAACTTCTTGAGAAGATAAATTTTTCCATTTTTACCCCCAACATTCAGCTCAGGACCTGTCTGCATATAGTAGGTTCAAATACTTTTTTAACTGCCATGACCCGCACAGCCAGCAGACTCCTAAAAGGAGCAACAGAAGATTAAGAAAAAACTAGACACAAACTAAAAGGAAAGCTGGGACCAGGTGGGACCCAACCTCTCTGATGAAGGGGCAGTGACAACGCAGCACAGTCTGCATCTCAATTTATGCAAAATAAAAAGCGGGGGAAGCATGCAGCATAGTCAAAAGTGCAAGGTCTCAGTGTTTTGCTGAGAACACTGAAAGTGAAACATTCTCAGAGTTATCTGGCTGTAGTTAACAGGGAGGAACACAAGGCCAGACACCTGCTGGACTGGCCTCACTCTAGTCTGAAGGAGTTTGCCAACATCCAGCTCAGCCGTGGTTCAGCTGCTCCCCATGTTTAACACATCAAAGCATGAATAAATGTTTAGATCATGAACCCATACTTTTACTTAGTACTTACTTTACACAAAGCATTGTGCAGGAAATGTCATCTCTGGTCCCCCAAGGAACATGGAAATGGAAGCTTATTATTTAGGTTGGCCAGAAAAGGACAACAATGTTCAATTTGTTACTTTAATTTGGATTCATTCAGTAAAAGAGAAGCCTAAGTAACTGACTGCTATAAACTTCTGCATTTTGAAATTTTTTAACCTGTTGAATCACAAAAATAAATATTAAGTTTAACCAAAATAAGAAGAGGAAAGTGTTACTGGCATTTAGAACAAAATTCATCCTCAGCGAGGGGTGTCATGGACAAGAAAATGCATGAAAGCTTTTGTAAAACAGCCTGGGTTGGGATTTTAGATCAGCGCCTTTCTAACTCTGTGAGTTTGAGCATGTAAGTTAACCTCTGCGTGCCTCAGTTTCTTCATCTGCATAGTAGGGAAAAGGGGCCTTAATAGTAGTACTTGAACTTTATGTTTCTGATCTCCCATTCTCACTTCACCTATGGTAATGGCATTGTGAGGAGTAACTTAATTAATTCATGTTATCTGCCTGGCCCCAGTACCCTGAATTTGTTAAACACTCAAACTCTCAAAGGAAAATCTTTCAGATTTTACTGACATTTCACCTGGTGCCACAAACTCAAGTTTCACTTTTCCTAAAATGAAATTTAAAAGACTACTATTATCACCATAAATATTGCGTACCTATTATTATATCATAAAACAGGTAAGAGCATCCAAGTGCACTATACTGCAACATTTGGCATTTAGTCCAAACAGGCAATCCTGTCCTCTCTTGTGATTTTTTCCCTATAGTAATTTGTTATTAGGTTCATCTCGAGGTACCATTTGTGAGACCCCACAAAACCAAACCATTAATCAGAATTAATCACGGAAGTAAGATAAAAGCACACAGCCAGCCCTGGGTGAGAGCAGCCTGTCATACAATCAGAATGCATTAAAACCATGAACACTCTACGATTTTTTGTAAAGGCTGGGGGTGGGGAGTAATAAGCAAATACATTTTAAAGGTCGTAGACAATACGCTCTTCAAATGAGCCTAACTTAATGCCTCTTGCAAGGTCAGATCAAAGGTGAAGAAATGAGAATTGGTCAAACACTAGAGCAATTTCCAGCTAAATAAAAAGCCAGATATTCTTTTCTTCACTGACAACAGAAAACACACTGAGAGACAAGAAGGGTTGATCATTGATGCCAAAAATGTACTTTCCATTCTTTGAGGCTTGTAAAAGTCTCTCCTTTTATCCATTTTCTATTTTTCCCCATATTGCTATTCTCTGTTTTTGTCAATGACCTTTCTTCAATCCAACTCAGCCGCTGACTAATGGCTTGAAGAGGAGTTCTTCGCATGATGGAAAGCTTTAGATTTAAGATCCCCCTCCTTCATTAGAGGGAAAAGTGAACAGCCTCTATGTGCTGGGTGTTAATGAATGTGAAGGAAGATTTTTTTTGTATGTGTTTTACACATTATGTTCTTGACTCCTAGAGGTGCTACAATAAATTGCCGCGCTTCATTTACAAGGAGCCATAACAGAAGCAAAATGAGAATCTGGCGACAAATTGCTTCTCAGTCACCCTGGGTCAGGCTGTTGGGGCTAATGAGAAGAGGGGATCTAATTTTAAACTCCTCCTCAACCAAGCCATTCCTGCATTAATGTTCACTGTTGTAAATTGTAAAGTCAAATGAAGGAGCACTGTTGAAAATTAACCAGTATTTTTATCCTTCGAGTACCCAATAGAGCATATTTTGGCTTCTGTAGCTGGTGGTTATCAGAGGCAGCTCAGCCTACACCAGGGGTGCCAGCCTCCTCAGTAGACTCTCCCCCTCCTCGACACAACAGTACTCTTCTAATTCCTTCTCCTTTACCACCCAAGCCTTCTTTCCACCTCACAAAGAAAAATCAACAGGGAGAAGTAAGTAGCATGGATTTTCAACAAGATTGTAATGTAGGCTATCAGAGAAGTGTTTGAAACCAGCCTCTTTATGGTCCACTTAGCAAGATACTGTATATAGGCATTAAAAACCGAGGATTATACTATCCATTTAGTCCTGCTGCATGATTAATGACCTGTAATTGTGTTTTTGGAGGAAGAACCACTAAGGGCAAGAAGCATGTTGTCCGTAGAAGCCTAAAGCAGGATTTGAGCAAATAATGAGAATCCTATGCAGCACCTGCCCCTCACAAAATACTTTCCTAATCTCACATTTTCCTTATTTAAGAAGGCAAACAGCAGGCAAAAAGTGGTGCAGAGACATGGAAAATAGTTTATTACAGTATGCAGTATCCTAAATGGATGTCCAGTCAACAACTCAAAATCCGAGATTGGTTTGGGGGACTTTTTCGGTAATGTGTTTGAAGTGTATATTAATGAGACGAAGTTCCTCTTGTGTGTAACGTGTCTGTCCGGGTGCATTCTTCCATGGAATCACTACATAAAATACAAATTAACCACACTACCCTAGTCTAATCATTGTAATCAGTTATGTTTTCATGTGTACATTACTGATATATAAGGCTGTTGTAGTTCTTGTGTGTGGTTTAATTGCTTGTTTTTGCATATCTTGTGTGATTGATGATGTTCTAGAAATCTTTTCCCCTAAAGGAGACTTTGTAAATTACTTTGTTTAGATGCTAATGATTGTATTTCATTAGTGGCCCTCTCATCCAGAATCATCTTTAAATGAATGAATATGCCATAATTAAAAATCTGAATTATGAATTACTTTGAAAGGAGACAACATTGTCCCGATTTCCCACTGCGACACAGTGTTATTTCAATTATGTAAATATGTTTAATCATTCCCCTTTTGTTTTTCTAATTATTTAATATTAATGTTGCTTTACCCCTTTATTGCTACAAGAAGGGATATGGCATCTTAAATGAGAGTACTTAGACAAGTGATACACAGATGACTAGATTAAAGCAGACATTTATCAGAATGCATAACCCATTTCAAAAACAAACATGCTATTAACATTCATACTAATATAGCAATACTGGCTATAATTGCACTTCATGAATGTTTTGTCTGTACAAATCTAATGTATTCTCAATGCACAATTTCCAATTATTGTTTTTATTGTTTTTTTTCCTTATAGAAAGTCCAAATTCCCTGGCAAAAGTTTCAATTATCTTGATATACATAGGAACCAACCATGAGACTATCATTTTTTTCTATTTTAAGAAATCTACGACTGTTCGCGTACTGCAAGACTTGACATATTCAATTTTCATGTTTGCACTTTTGGACTTTCAAAAATGTTTGCAAAAAAAAGAAAGAGAGAGGGAGAGAGTTTTTAAGCCTCCACCCCATTTTTGCCCTCTCCCTGAAGAAGGAGAAATATTAGGAAATTTACTCTCCCGCACAACAGCTCTTACACAGGCCTTCAAGAAGCTCCACTTATGAGAGAAGCATGAACCCAGCACTGGAGAGCTCCAGAGGGTCACAGCGTATGACAGTCAATTTATACATTCACACTTCAGACACCTTATTCAAACCAACTGCAGAAGCCTGATTGGTCCTTTAGAAAACATGGCATTGACTTCAATTTAGACATTTCTATTTTAGTGCAGCTAGACTACACAGGAGTATGTTGCTCTACCATTTAGTAATTTAGATACTTTCAATATTATTGCTAACTGACTCTTGAGGTATAAGTGCCTTAATTATGTTGGTTTAATATTTTGTGCTTAAATATTGTTATTTGTAAACTAACAGTGGGAAATTCTACAAATTCCCCATGTTTCTTTCTTATTTCAATGCTTCAGTATAAAATGCTATCGCTGATTGACTGTTAAATTTTATTAATGATATTTGTAACATTAACATTATACTTTTAAATATTTGGTCATTATCTACATATTAAAGCAGTGAAAAATCTCAGAAGACCTCCCTTCTCAACCAACCTTTTTTTTTCTGCTCTGAATCCTTCACTTTAGCAACCATAGGGATCAGGACTAGCGTTTAACGATGCTGATTATAACTTGCACATAAACATAAAATTACCTTGTTTCATCATGGGTTACCCCTACAAAACACTCAGTGACATCATAAGTATGTAATATTATACACAGATTAAAAATAATGTGATATTTATTTGTAAGTTATTTAAAGGAGGTGTAAATAACTTTTCACTAACTACTATTTCTTGGATCAGACTCAGAACTACTGATTTTTTTCTAATTAAGGGAAACTTTTCTGTTAAGAAAATGTTTCATAATTAACAAGCTAAAGCCACAGGTTGTCACAACCATAGGGAAAAAATCTTGATGTTTTGTGTAGATAATGAAAGGACAGTCTTTATCAGCAACACATTGATTTTAGTGACTACTGATTATTTTGACAATAATCCCTGAATTTTATAGGAAAAAATGATTTTCTTTTTATAGAAGTTAATTTTCAATTATTTTTGCCACACAGCTAACTAGAAATTGTGAAATCTCATAACACCACTAGAGAGAACATCTGAAGAATCCCTCAGAACCAATGTTTGAAGGTTGAGTATGCATTTGCTTTTGTTTAGTTTACTATTCTCTCAATGGCCTTGGAATCCACGAGAGGGAGATTGATGGAAGGCAGTGAGATGGGAATTCACAGAAATCTGTAGTTTAGTTTTTAATCATGATTCTGCTTATTTCGTCTCAATATTGGGAAGAAAGATAAGGCAAACAGTAGGAAATCGATATTCACATTGCCCAAGTTTTTTGCATATTTCATGTCAGGTAAAAATTAAGAATAAATGACCTAGAATGTGTAATCTCTGGGAGGCCAGAGCTGCTGCTGCCAATGACAGAAGATAAGATTGGAGAGGCCTTGGAAGAACATGAGGGTAGTTTGCTCAGGAGTTTGTCTGCCAGACAACCTAACTTCCCCTTTCAGCATCCCTGTTAACAACACCGGAAGCCATACTTCTTTTCACTGGTTGATGAAGACTTGGATATGTAATTGGCTTCTGAACTGAAATTCTTTTCAGACCAAACTACCCTCAAAGCTTGACTGCAGTAACCAGATTGAGACAAGCAGAAAGTATCTGTTGGAGATGGGCATGGTGGCACACTCCTGTAAGCGCTTGGGAGACTGAGGCAGGAGGATCATCATAAATTCAAAGCCAGCCTGGGCTACATAGTGTGTTCAAGGACAACCTCAATTACAGAGTGAGACTCCATCTCAAAAAGTGAAAAAAAATATTGGGCAGAAGTTACCCTTATTTATCCATCAACAATGAATGAATAAAGAAAATGTGGTATTTATACAAAATAGAGTTCTACTCTGCCATAAAGAAAGATAAATTTGAGTCATTTGTAGAAAAATAGATGTACCTAGAGACCATGATACTAAGAGAAATACAACAGACACACACTTAAATATTACATGGTTTCCCATATATGAGGAATCAAAACTATAAATAAAGGTCAAATTAAAAGACTGATAATAGAAGATAGGGAGATAGATCTTTTTCAAATGGGAAGGGGCTCAAGAGCTTGGAGGGAGTGGGAGAGGAGGGAAAGGGGATAAAAAAGAATTAAGACATATTATATGCATGTACAACTCCCCACAGGGAATGTAAATAGCATGTACTGCAAACATGTACCAGTAAAAAATGGAAGCTGAACAAAAAACCTAAGCCTGGCATTTCAGGGAGGTACGATTCACTTATATGCTCTTGTACTGCACGACCTGAATATAAAACAGAGTCAGAGAATGGATCCCAACCTGAGATCTTTCAAAAATTCCTCCTTTAGAAGTATAAACCCATGGAAAATGATTCAGAAAGATCCAAGTTCAGGCATCCATTGTACTCATCCCACCCCTACTGAAAAATGTCACCACCATTACAGAAAAGTATGCTTGAGGGGAGTCAGTTTTCCCGCCTGAGTTTTATTTTGCGTTTGTAACTTTGGAGGCTACATAAATAAAATAATAAAAACTCCAGTACTAAACTTACTCTAATAAAATATAATACATACAAGTGCCATAAGATTGATTGTTATAAAGTCGCATGTACATTTTTATCTAGTTACCAGGTAATTTTTCTTTGTCACCCTTCAACTTGTATTTATTTTGCTCAGCATTCAGTGTGAATACTAATGCCTTTCTTCAATTTTGAAAATTATCAGCTATTTTCTCTTCATCTGTTGCCTCTCTACCACTGACTCCATTTTTTTAACGTCTGGGCTTTCTAATAGTCACATGTTGAGATGCTTCCATGTATACATTTTCTTTTTCTTAATTTTTCTTTCACATTTTTAATCTCTTTATCTGTCTAATGTTCGGCATTAGTTTCTCTACATCACTTTGCTCATTTGTTTTTGAGCCTAGTGAAAAATTTATGGCATCCACTTTTGGTTTATTTTGATCAGTTTTTTTTTAACATAGTCTCAAATATTTATACTTAATAACACAGCATTCTAATGTTCCTTGTAAATTTTTCTATTTCTTTTCACTGGAGGATGAAAGTTCTTATAAAATGTATTGGCTCGTGGGTTCTTTCCTGGTGTTTGTTTTCGTGTGTGCTCTGATATCAGAGTCGCGAGCCCTTCTTGGATATTAGGTTTACCTTCATGTTGGTGGGAGTTTGGCCACAGCCCTCCTGGTGTAAACACCTGAGCTAATTTACCCTTTCCTACCAGCACAAGCAGCTCATGTTTAGCCACAAAGTTTTTCTCAGTTTTTGTCCATGGGCAAGGAGACATGGACATAAGCCTGTATTTTACACAAATAAAGCCAGCTCTGATCTGTTGTGTCTGAGGGTACTCAGTTTTTGTTCTTCACAGTAGCTGACTTGGTCAGCATAACAGTTCTGATCCCTGATTTCAATAGCTTGAGGATACAGTCGCACCACATTTCTGGTTTTGATCAGTGGAGATTTTATTTGTTTTTCTGAAAGCCTTGAAGTTTCAAAACTCTACATAGTTGTTTATTTTTTGTATTGCTTGTAAAGGACAAATCTCCAAATCAATTTGCATCTCTACCTTGCTAGCTCTGGATGTATAGACCTCTCTCCTCCTCAATGGTGTCTTCAGGTACAAATCAACTCCCCTCTCTCATCAGTCCTTTCCATCATCAGAGGTCTCCCCCCTGGCCTGGAGAATCTTTGTTTAAATTTCAAGGGAAGTCAAGATAATTCATGCTAATCACTACAATAAATATTAGTAATTTTAGTAATTTAATACATTAAAAGTTTATTTTTTACTCACATCACAGAGCAATGTAGATTATGTGACTGTCCTTCAAACAGTGACATAACTCATGATGCTTTTCGAGTATAGCAATCCCATCTAGAACACATGTGCTATGCCTTGTGTCTAGATGTCCCCCCAAAGCCTCATGCAGTCATAGGTGGGGTTTTTTCAGAGGTGGCTAGATCTAGAGCATGTGACACTGGGATTGATTTATGGTGCAATGCTAGGCTCAGGGCAGTGGGATTAAGGGTGTGAGTGCCTCCCACCCTAAGTAGCCTGGATAAAATATAACGGATAGGAAGATCTGTGGTTGTCCCTTGCTCGCTTTGCTACCTTCTGCCTGCCATGAACTATTTCTTCTCTGCCATGCCACTCTGCCTTGGAGCCAGCCAACTATGAACTGAAACTTCTGCAAACTGTGAGATAAACAAACCTTTCCTCCCTTAACTTTGGACACCAGGTATTTTTTTCTCAGCAATGAGAAAAATAACTAAACAAATGACTTTCAAGGTCATCACAGATATGGAAAGAAAAGCTGTAATTTATTTCATCTTTCAAATTATCACATGGTGTACTGATGTATATAGTTATAGTGTATATAGTTCTGTGAATTTTATCACTTGTATATATTTGTGTACTACAATCATAATCAGAATAATTCTATCACCCCAAAAAACTCCATGTTATCACTTTATAAATACTGCTCCCCACAATTATAACCCCTTGTCACCACAGTTTATTCCTTTAAAAAAAATTTTTTTGAGACAGAGTCTTGCTTTGCAGTTCAGACTGGTCTTGAACTCACTATGTAGCCCAGGCTGGCTTTGAATTCATGGAGATCCTCTGGTCTCAGCCTCCCCACAGCTGTGATTACAGGCACGTGCTGCCACACCCAGTTGAGTCCTTTTTAAAAAATCATATACCAAAATGAAATCATACAGTGTGTAATTCTGGGGGCTGGATCTTTTCACTCAGAATAATGCCTTTGACATTCATCACAAAGTAATTGTACTTTTCAAAGATTAATGCCTTTTTATTGCTCAGTTTTATCCCACAGCATGGATGAAGCAGTCTGTTTATCCTGGTCTTTTATTTTTATTTTTATTTTTTATTTTTATTATTTTTTTATTTATTTTTTTTGTGTGTGTGGCACCGGGGATTGAACTCACAACCTCACACCTGCCAGGGCAGGCACTTAAGCTACTGAGCCAAACTCCCAGCCCTCAGTCTGTTTATCCATTCACTCACTGAGGAATATTTGGGTTGTTCTGAGTTTAAGGCAATTGCGAACAGAGCTTCTAGAAACATGTAAGCACGGTTTTGTGTAGATAAATATTTTGATTTCTCTAAGAAAGATACCCAGACATAGGATTTCTGGTTCATATGGTAAGTATGTGTTTAACATTATAAGAAATTGCTGAATCATTTTCCAGAGTGCCTGTATCACTTTACATTCCCTGCAGTGACATTTGAAAATTCTAGCTGCTCTGCATCCTGACCAACAAGCACTTCATATTGGATTTTTAATTTTAGTCACTCTAATAGATTTGTAGCACTAATTCAACATGGTTTTTTAATTCACATTTCCCTAATGGCTAGTAGCACTGAACATCTTTTCATATGCTTATTTCCATCATTATAGACACTTGTCTGTTCATATTCTTTTCCACATTATTAATTGAATTAGTTTTATTGTTGAATTTTAAGCGTTTTTTATATTCTTTCAATTTGCAGCTTGTCTTTTCACTTTGTGATAGGGCTTTAATAAAATAACTGTAACAAGGTCTAATTTATCTCTTTTTTTTCTTTTACTACTCATGCCTTTACTGTCATGTCTAGGAACTCACCACTACACTCGTTTACCCAGAGTTTTTTCTTATTTTCTTCTAAGATAGTTTTATGTTTTACATTTAGATCTACCACCCATTTTTAATTTTTAGGGGTTATATCAAGATGTATCTTATTCTATCCAGATGTCCAAGTGTTCTGACACCATTTGTTTAAAAAAAAAACTCTCCTGTTTTCACTAAACCATTATGTACCATTGTCAAAATTACTTGACTACATTTGTATCCATTTATTTCTGGACCTTTATTCTGTTCTATTGATCTGTGTGTCTTTCACTTCACCAACACCATACTGTCTTGAATACTGTAGATTTATGCTAAATTTTTAAATTGATGCCTCCAACTTTTCATTTTCGCAATTGTTTTAATTACTTTTGTTTCTTTGCCTTTTCATATAAATTTTAAAATTAATTTTTGTATCTCTAAAACATCCTTCAACCTTTTGATCAGTACTACATTATATGTATAGTTTCATTTAAGGATATTTGATGTCTTTACTATGCTGAGTTTTCTAATCCATGAATATGTATGTCTTTCTATGTATTTAGGTTTCCTTTGATTCTTTCCATAAATCTTTTAATTTTCAGTATAAAAGTCCAGCTGCCTGTGTTTTATTGGGCTTTTCCCAAAGAATTCAGGGTTTGACATCTTAATTGCTATTGATTTTTCAAATTTTCATTTTCCATTTTTTATTAGTAAAGTGTCAAAATTCAATTGACTTTTGTGTGTTGATCTTGAGTTTTGTAGCTTTAATAAACTCACTTATTTCTAAAAATTTTGTGGATTCCTTGGGATGTTATAAGTAAAGTGTCAAAATTCAATTGACTTTTGTGTGTTGATCTTGAGTTTTGTAGCTTTAATAAACTCACTTATTTCTAAAAATTTTGTGGATTCCTTGGGATGTTCTTCATAATGATATTTATGAGCAGGGACATCTATGTGCTTATCATTTATTTTTCTTACTTTACTACTTTGGCTAGAAGCTTCAGTAAATCACTGAGCAGAAATGAAGAGGGCAGACATCTTGGTCTTATTCCCAGTCTTAGGCACAAAGCATTAAATTTTGCACTTGTAAGTATGATATTATTGGTAGCATTTCTTAAATATTTTTAAGGAAGTTCCCTTTTTTTCCTAATTTTTATCTTTTGTTAGATGCTTTTACTTTCTCAAATCATTATGATCCTATGGGGCTTATTCTTGAGGTTATTAATGTAATGAATTACATGAGTTGACTTACAATTATTAAAATAGATTTTTATTCCCAGTATAAAAGTTGTGCAGCTGTGGTGTATTATTCTTTTTGTATATTTCTTAACTCAATTAACTACTTTGTTAGGGATTTCTGCAGATAGGTTGATGAGAGGTATTGCTCTATAGTTTTGTGGGGGTTTTTTGTAATGTTTTTTATTTCACTATCAAGGTAAGCAATATTGGTCTCAAAAACGAGTTAGTAAGTTTTCCATTTATCACCCCCTCTCTTGTCTGTCTGTCTGTCTGTCTGTCTGTCTCTCTCTCTCTCTCTCTCTCTCTCTCTCTCTCTGCCTCCCCCACACACACACACACACTGTCTCTTTCTCTTCATTTCTGGAAGACATTGTACAAAATTGGTGCTAATTTCTCTCCAAACAATTCATAGCATTGCCACTGAAACTAATGGGGCTTGGAGATGTCTTTTTCAGGAAATTTTAAACTACCAATTCAATTTCGTTAATAATTACACACTTACTTAGGTTATCTATTCATCTGGGGTGAGTTTTAGGAGTTTCTGTCTTTCAAGGACTGTTCTATATCATCTGATTTGTTGAATATTTTCCTCCTAATGTTTGTAGTGTTTATAGTACTGTCCACTTTTCATTCATGATATTAATCATTTATATCTTCTCTCTGTCTTCTTTGAATTACTAGAGTTTCATGAACCACATTGATCTTTCCAAAGAATCAATTTGTTTGTTTGTTTGATTGATTGATTGATTTTCCTGGTTATTTTTCCAGTTTCCCAATTTTCTGTTGTTTCTTTGCAATTTCCTTTATTCTGGTTCAATTGGGTTTAATTGGCTCTTTCTATAGTATGTTTCAGTAGAAGCTTAAATTCTTGATTTGAGACCTTCCTCCCTTTTAAATATACACATTCCTTGGCTAAAAATGTCCCTGAAAGCACTTTCTTTAACAATCTGAGTTTGAATTTTCACTTCTATTTACTTCAAAATATTTTCCAACTTCTTAGAGATTTTTCTTTTTGACACATTATTTTAAAATTTGAGGATTAATTTCTAAGTATTTAGATATTTTCCTGCCATATTTCTATTGTTGATTTCTATTTTAATTCTATATCAGAACATACTTTGCACCATTTCAATTATCTTTAATTTGTTAGAACTTACTTTATAATTTATGAGATGGTCATTTATGGTGAATGTTAGACATATCCTTGAAAAGTATATTCTTCTGTTGTTGAGTGGAGTGTTCTATGTCAGATCCAGTCAGTTAATATCATTCCTCAGTTCATGGGTAAACTTGCTCATTTTCCTTTTAATCATTGTATGATAACTGATATTGATATTTCCAACAATATGCATGGGTTGATTTATTTCTCCTTTCAGGCCTGCCAGTTTCATCTCATCTATCTTAAAACCCCGGTATCAGCTGTGCATACTTTTAGTACTTACATGCATTTATGATGAGCTGGTCCTCTTAATACTATATAATATTCCTCTTTATTGCTAATGCTTTTATTCATTCTAAAGTTCTCTCTTTGACATAAGCATGGCCACTCCAGCTTTCTTTATTTTAGAGTTTTCATGTAACAACTTTTCCCATCCTTTTAACCTATGTCATCACATTTGAAGTGTGTTTCTTGTAAATGGCATATAGTTGGGTCATGCTTTTTAATGTATTCTTCCCCTGTGTTTTAATTGGTACACTTTGACCATTGCAACTACTGGTATGTTTGAATTAGGTCTCCCATTCTTCAATTTATTTTCTATTTGTTTTTTATTGTTTAGATCTTTATGTTTTCCCTTTCTTGACTTTTTGTCATTGTTGCTGCTGTTAAATATTTTTAAGACCTCAATTTAATGTGTCTAATTTGAACTTATATAGAATTTTAGTTATTTTTCTAAACAATACATATTTAATTTTTTATAATTTTTGAAGAATCTATACATTACCACATAATTTTAACACAGAAATTTTACCACTTCATATGCTGCCTTAACCTCTTAGCTTATGCTGTAGTTGTCTTACACATTGCATCTACATTCATTGAGAATCTCATCAGACAATGTTTTCAACAGCCAAAAATGTTTTTAAGTATTCAGGAGAATAAGAATAGGCTACAATTATACTTAGCATTCCTGCTGCTTTTCCTTTTTTCCCAATGTTTAACCTTGCCCTTTGGTACCATTTCACTTGTTTGAAGAGCTTCTTTACCAATTCTTTTAGAGTAGGACCTCTATCTATAAATTTCTTTGCTATCTTTCATTTGATAATTCTTCACTTAATCTTTAATCCCAAAAAATATTTTACCTAGAAACAAAGTTCTAGGTTAATATTTCTTTTCTTTCTGTACTTTGAAAATGTTGTGTGCCTCTTTCTTCTTGCCTTCATGGTTTCTGAGGAAACCATAGTCATTCAAATCATCGTTCTCCTACCTGTACTGAATAATTTTACTCTAGCTGGTCTGTGACCTCAGCAGTTTGGTTACAAGGTGTCTTGGCATGGATTTCTTTGCACTTATCCTATTTGGAGTTTGCTCAGCCTCTGGATTCCATAGGTTTAAGTCCTTCACCAAATCTGTAAATTTCAGGCATTATTTATAGTATTTTTTAGCACTTCTTTCCTTTATATGGGACTGTAAGGACAAGAAATTTTGATTTTTTTATTGTTCCACAAATCCCTGAAGTGCTGCTCATTCTTTTTTTCTTTTATGTTTTTCAGATTGAGTTCTACTAATCTATATTCAAGTTCACTACTCTTTTTTCTATCATCTCCATTCTGCTATTGAGTTCAGTCTGCTATTGAGTCTTTTGCAGTTATTGGATTTTTAGGTTTATAATTTCCATTTGACTTTTCTTTATATCATCAATTTATTTCTGGAGGCTTTTTATTTTAACTTGTTGCAAAAGTGTGTTTATTTGTTCAAAAACTTTTATAATAGCTGCCCTGTTAGTCTTTGTCAAGCCTCTCCAACCCCTGTGGGCTTTCAACGTTAATATCCAGTGATTGTCTTTTTCCAAATAAGTCAAAATACTTGTATTTCTTTATATGCCAAGTGATTTTGGATTGTATCCCAGATCCTTAGAATATTATGTTATGGGACTCTTGGTATTGTACAAATTCAGTGGAGAATAATAACATTTTTGCTTTTGCAGGAGATTGATCTCGTTAGGTCCTGGCAGTAAAGTTCAGCTCACCCACTATGGACTATGCTTCCAAGATCAGTTTCATTTTGTAATACTTTGTCTCGCTTTTTGTATCTTCTTGTGTGTACGCCACCCAGTGGTCAGTCTGGGACCTGGACAGTAGTCGATTCCGTTAGCAGCCTTTGGTGTGATAATAAGCATCCTATCTATTTGTGCAGTTTAAGGATGAGCTCTGCAGCTCAGAAACACCATTAGGGGATTGTTTTCACAAGCTCCTCCCTCTCCAGTACTTTCTCACTGCCTGGGCCTTCCATACATGGTTCTCCACCCAAAAATGTGCGACTCTGCTTTGTCCCACTCTGTATCACATTTCCCTGACTAGACCTGTATCTGGCCAAAGCAGAGGAAGTACAGAGGAAAATCAAGAGGTTTCCTTGGCCTCTTGGAAACAACAGCGCCACCAAATGGAGAGGAAGTCGCCTTTTCCTTGGTATTTTGGCTCTTAGGTGTTTGCATAGCTCGGGTACTTCAGCCACCCAGAACTGCCTGGGGGACTACGAGAAAGAAATGGTCAGAAAATTGGAATTTCCTACCTCTCTTAAGCCTCAGGTTTTTTACCAACAAAATCAAGATAACAATAATCATGTCTCCCTTAGGGCTGAATGGGGTTTAAAATTTGATATTGATTGTTAGAAGTCAGTACAATACTGGATAGCAAGTGGTACAACCTTGGTTTGATCCAAGTTTTCTTGCTTTCAACCAAATGCCTAATCTCCACACTATAGCTATTTGCAGTGGCATATTGAAAGAAAAAAATAGAAAAGTAAATTAAGATCAGAATGAAATAAATACAGTAATCTAAAGGAAAATATGTGGGTTGTCATGTAGAGACAATGAATGCTACTGGAGATTTTTGAAGAGATACTAAAATGTCAAAGTAGGAAACCTAGGAAAATTATTTTGGAAATATGCATGAGATGGATTAAAGAGATAGTATAAGAACTTTCTTAGACAGACAATCTTTTCCTGGAGACTATTAGAGAAGAGAAAGGGGACCAGAGGGCAGGGAAGAAAGGAGGTAAGGGAAGGAAAGGAGGAAATGGATATGATCAAAGTATGTTATATGCATGTGTGAAATGTCACCAGGAATTTCATTATTCTGTGTAACTAATATGTACTAATAAAAATAAAAAGGCTAATGTAAAAGATTTTTAACTTTTATCAATTACTACAATATACTTAAATTGATAATTATGAATAATGCAAACTTTTCATGACATAAATATATTCTCCTAATTTTTCAAGGAGTCAAAATTAATTTATATCAATTCTTGCCTTTAGTATTTGGCTTGTGAATACTCTGTACTCCAAGAAAGCTAAGGATAGAATGAATAAGCAACCAAAGAGATATAAATAATCAAATGCAATTTTGCAAGTGGTTTTGATTTAAGAAACCAATTTCCATGAAGAATGTAAAATTACAGTATAAAACTGGAATGCTGATGTTTAAAGATCATTGCTGTCTTAACATTTATAAAACTCATAATAGAGTTAGAAGATTTAGTCCTTTTTAATTTTGAATTTTTCAACTTTTAACATAAGGACTTACTTAATATTAAGAATATTTAAAACCTGTAGTAAAGGGAAATATATAACTACTTTTAAATTACCATGAATTCATTAATGCTTTTAAGTAGATAGGTCTTGTGTTATTTACAATATATCTTTTAACTAGTGTGTATAGGTATGCATATTTAGACTCATGATATTTAATGTGTATACAATGGCCACAGGCCATTTTATAAATTCAAAGATTCTTTGTAATAAATTCAGGGCCATCTAGGAGATTGAAAACTATTAAGTTTTCTTATAGAATAATATTATCTTTAAAAAATATGAAGAGTACTTCTCATTGTGGAACTGTGAAAAGAATAAAAATGAAAGCAAAATTCTTTTCAACACAATGAAACTATTAAGAATACCAGTGAGAGATGTAGTTCTCATAGTTCTTTTCAAATAGCACTATTCTTCACTTATCCTCTGTTCTCATCCTACCTTCCATCAATATTTATTCTAGGGACCAATTCAAAATCTGAGGATCATTCATTTTATTCATTCTCTTGACATTTCCTGTGTGCTTAATATGCACCAGGCAGAGATAATAAGCTAACCAGTCCGAGTCATTGCTTCACAGATATTACATTCCAGAAAAGAAAGATGATACTCCAAGGACAATATAAATAAATGTTTTTGATAGTTCCAGGATGGAAAACTACCAGGTACTATATGTAGAGCAAGAGACTTAGAATTTCAAGTTGAGAACTTGTCTATGAAGAATTCCCAAATAAATCACTTTTAGGCCAAGATTTAAAGGATGAGTTAACACTGAGCAATGAAACAAAAGCTAGAAAAAGAGTACTAGAGTGAGGGAAATATTACATAATGGACAAATTAAAAGAAATTCAGCATGTCTGGGTTCAGTAACAAGAATCAGATCATATACAACTTTGTAAGGCACATGGAGGCATATGACATTTGCCTTCAAAGAAATAGGAAGTCACTCTGGTCTTCCACTTACTAGTTGTAGAATCAGGAAGATCCAGTACCTCTTCCAACAAAAATAATAACTACATCATATAGATGTAGTGGTGATTAAATAAGATAGTATGTATCTAGCCTTTGGCAAAGTAGAAGGTACACAGTAAGCACCATTATATATTAGTTACTTTTATAACTAGCTTATGTTCTTTCCACTGTCCTAGATTCTGAGCAAGTTTTATAGATCTTTTTCCAGAAACACCAGTGAAATAATTTTCTTCCAATTTGCTACCCCTCTGTTGGATATTCAGGAATCTACCTTCATTCTGTTTATTCACAGAAGACCAAGAACTTTATCTGCATGGGGAAGGTTCCATCTTTAAATTCAACTGCAAGCAATGAAAGTTTTGAAATACAGCTGAGTGTCATGCTTAGTCAGTAAGGAACTTACTGGCCACCGTGGGGAAAAAAAAGCACTCACCATATGTCAACAAAGTCAACAATAGACACAGCTCCGTTCAGTGGTAAGGTAGAGTTCTCCTATATGGTGAGGCTGGACTGACTGAAAGTGAACTCTCTTCTTCACATGGCATCCTCATGCCCAGGATCTTCTTCCAATCTCCACCAACCTTTCTCCTTCATTTTATCTCCTCTATCATCCATCATTCTTTCTCAGGTCAGAAAACCTTTTACAAGTATCAGGAAAGTATTAAGAAGAATGATTAAGGCTGGCTATTAAAACAACCAACTACACAGAAGTTTTCTCATTCATAGAAGCCCAATACTGGTTACAAGGCTCATTTGGGTAACCACATCCTCCAAGCTGCTTTTTCTTGGGACTGCCCCACTACAGCAAGTGGTTTTCAATGCCACTGAGGAATGGGAAGAGAAACCCAGAAGTTGATGCTATATTCCTTTCTCAAAAGTTGGCCATATCATTTCAAACCTACTCACAAGGGAGGATAAAAAACACAGTCTGTGTGGCTTTTCTAAAAAGTGCAATGTACACAGAACGTTGCCTCTGCTAGTGGGTAAAGAAGTCTTGCTCCTACCCAGGATATTTTCTATGTGTCATTTGTCCCTTTTTTGACACCAAAGCAGACTAAGATAGAGTCACTAAAAATTTACACCTACAACTTCCCCTGGCCATTCTCCACTAATAAGAGATATGTCCATTTTAAAACTAGGAAAATTAAAATTCAGAGAAAAAAGGGAGAGGGCATCAGTGTCAGGCCTAGACATGTCCAAAGAACCTCAAGTCCTAGAGAGAAAAAGAACCCTAGACTTCCCTGAGAATGGCTACTATCATTTTTACAGACATTTTTATATTAGAATTGATGTCAGTTTGATATCTTTGCTTCATTCTTCCATAACTAATGATATGTCAGCTCTAAAACTTCTTTTGGTGACTACAGTTACACAAAGATGAAACATTCATGGACTTAATGCTTGAGAAATTAATAGTCTAATGGGAGGGATAAATGCAAAAATCTGTATTTTTATTATTATTTAACTGCAACATTTATTTCTGCTATAATCAGTCAAAAGTACAGTGAAGGACCCTCATATCTAAGTCTTCCAAATCATGAATATTTTTCAAGGATTTTGGCAAAAGCTCAATGATAGAGAAATATTTTGACACTGGAGCACATTTCTTAAAACCCACCAATCCGTAATTGATGTCTGGAATGGAAATTTCAATTCCCCATGATGAGGAAAACAAAGGAGAAGCTAGAAAGCTAAATAACCACAGAAGGGATATGAGGGCTCAGGGACAAAAGCCAGCTGAGTATTGGGATCCTACGAATCTTAGCTTTCCTTCCTTTAGGAAAAGGGAGCTTAATCATCACTAATTTATCGCCAGAGTTGCATATTTTATTGAAGCCTTTTAAGTAAACTTTGAGTTCCACCACCACACAACTAGAGTTAGAGAAATTAAGTGCACAGAGGTGCTTGCTCCACAAGGCATAGTCTGTGTCTCAGAAGCAGCAGGAGCACATTGGGACTTGTCAGAAATGCATGACCTTGGGCCCCTCTCAAGACTCACAGACTGAGAGTGGCACTTTAACAAGACCCCCAGATGATTTATATGCACATTAATTAGAAGCACTGGTATAAAAAAATTCACATCTTTATAAAAAGGTTAGATAATACTTCCAAGAAACTATGGAGATGTATAATCCCCAAACATGAATATTGTGCTTCAATACAGTATTTTGGTTTTGCAGTTTTCCTTTTATTATGAAAAAGGATGAGGATTTCAATTGCCAATATATAATATAATTTAATTAAAGCTAACTAAATTTAAAGATAGCAAAATGTTTTAACTCATGCAAATGGAACCAAGCAAAAACAAAAATATAAACATTAATGAAAATGGCAAGTAGTGCTTCTAAGTAGACATGGAGGTTTGCACTGTTAACTATTGTGTATCATTTAATGAATTTTGTTTTGGTGGTATTTCATCATTAACAGCACAGAATTTTTTACAAATGAACAAATGAATAAATCTAAAGTGTTTAAAATTCCACTAGAATTTGTGGGTAATGACTGAAACAGCCTAAAGTTGATAAAAATATGATTGTCTTGAAGCAGCTCTCTCTATGCAGCCACATACGCAAAGAGGATGAAAAGGAAAGGGAAAGGAAAATTTTCCAAGGTTCCTATTTCTAAAGGGGAGAATGACACAAGAGGGAATGACCACTGGCCACCAATTTCCAGTTCCTTTCATCATACCTCAAAACAAGCAGATTATGAAGTCTCTAAGCAGATATTTCTATGGAGTCTTTTCACAACTTCCTCCCACCGTCGCATTGCCAGTTGAGCTACTCCTGCTAACATGACACATTTTTTTAATTAGAGCAATTTGTTTTGTAGGATGAGTGATATCTTTCTCAAGATCCCATTCCTGCTGTTTCTCAGCCTCTTTGCCTTGAGGACCCTTCTGCACCAGTGAGTCTCCAGCAAGTCTTGCTTCGAAACGAAGCAGAGTGCTGCATTTCGATACTACAGACTACTTCAAAATCATGTTTTCGTTTCCCAGAAAGAGATTTTTAAAATACACTACACTTCAGTGGCTGTATCCTGCCAGAGCCCAGCACCAAGGAGCACCTCAACAAGCTCTGGCAGAAACTCACTTTCCTGCTTTTGTTGAAAGAAAAAAGCAGGCGAAGGGACGGGCCAGAGTGGTCTCTTGGAGAACACACCAAGTGAGCCACATCCAGCAGTCTGTCTGGTTTCCAGAGGTCCACGCCCTGCTTCAACCAAAAGAGCAAGAAAACCTAACACCCCTCACACACACACACACACACACACACACACACACACACACGCCGATTTCCACAGCCAATGGGAGCAGAGCCAGGAAACAGTTGCCCTGGCAACTGCCATCCACAACTTTGGAAAGAAATCTCAAAACCTTACCCCATTCCCTCTACTTTCCTCACCTCTGCCCCAAAGGGAGCACTTCAGGATAGGCTCCCCAATAAGGAATTACCCAAGGAGTTAAATATTATACTTTTAAATAATGAGAATAGTGAAATGCAACATTTTAATTCTGAAGAGTCTCTAGTGTTTTCATCTCCTTTTTTTTTCCAATTGTCCATAGAGGTGTTTTAATACAATATTTGGTAACAGGCATCCCCTGAAAGAAGAAAGTGATAAATCAATAGATCACATTTCAGATTGAAGAAGTAGTAATGGCAGATTTCCCTCGATATTATGCTGGTTCTATAACATTTTATTTTAGATTTATGTTTCTTTATGGAGAGAGAAATTTACAAAGTATACAGAAGGCAATGACTAATCAACTTTTAGGAAAGAATTTTTCACAGGTTTCCTTAAATATAAGATCTCTTGTTCTGGTTTACAAAGTGATATAGTATAAAAGCATGCAAAAAGTATAATTCTCCAGCATTAGGAATATCTAAAGAAAATAAACTCTAATACAAAGTTATAAACAAGTACTTTTTGCTTTCTTGCATTTGATTAGTAAATAACCATTCAAAGCCTACTATATGCCAGGGTTACTTAGGTGTAAAAGAAACCAAATCTAGTAAAATCCAAGTCTTCATATATTTTTGATGGGGCTGAGTTATTGGTTTGTTATTGGTTTGTTGATTGACAATGTGAGCGCTGTGCCCACCCAGGGGTGGAGCTGACATACAATGTAAGGGAAGGCGGATCTTCCGCTTCTGCTTCTGCCTCTCTCTCGCCCTCTCTCTCGCCAGCGCGGCTTGCAGCTTGCAGCCACCATGAACAACAGGCCCACCATGCCACGCTATCTTGGAGCCAACTAATGGACTGAAACTCCCGAGAAACTGTAAGAATAAACCTTTCCTTCCCTAACTTTGGGCGTCAGGTATTTTGTCTTGGCAACGAGCGAAAAGTAACCAAGACAAGTTCCATTCATATTTCCAGCACTGCCAGCCACAAGATGTGACTTCTAAAGGTAATTCTTGTAAGTACTGCCTCAGTGATATCCTGAATTACCTAACTCACCCCCAAAACATACAGCTAGAGATTAGTGGAGGATGTTTAGTCCAACACGAAGCTGTATTGCCATACTGTGAAACAATGTTTTTATATGGAAACCCAGTGAATCTAAGATTTGAAATCACCTGCAGAGAAGATTGCCCTTCACAGAATGCAGGTTGAATGCTCCTAATTTTAAAAATACAAAATACAAAATGCTTCAAAATCCAAAACTTTTTGAGCATCACCATGATGTTGCAAATTGAAAATTCCACAACAGGCTTTATGTGATAGGTCACAGTAAAACTACAGGCATACTAAAAATATTCTATAAAATTATCAGGCCATGTGTAGAAGTTATATATGAAATGTAAATGAATTTAAGTCCTATCCATACCATATCTCTTTATATATATGCAAATTTTCAAAATCCAAAACATAGCTAAAATCTGGAACACTTCTTATTGTGAGCATTTCAAACGAGGGATATTTAACTGTATCTAAGCAAAGAAGAGCAAAAGCCATCCCTGACATTTATTAAGCTTTTACCATATTCTATATAAGCATTTCATGTGTTTTATCTCATTTCTCACAGCCTTAAGGCAAGTACTACTATTATTCCAGCACCCATATCACCAGTTTAAAACAAAACAAAACAAAAAAGACAAAACAAAATGCCTGATATATGAAGAAAGATCTTGGTGGCTCAAGATCATAGGATAGATTTGAACTCAACCCTGACTGAGTCTAAACTCAGAAATTTCACTACTCTAAGAATGCATGAAAATAAATATTTCAAACCAAACTATTCATACGTTCCACCAGTGCAGCTTCAATATACTCAAACACTTAGCAGTTTGCAATGCAAAATATTTATCTTTTCTTATTTTAAAACTGTTGATAGGAGCAATATAATCCGCTCATTTCTCTTTCTCTTTCTCTTTCACTTAACATTTAAATAACCAAATTATTGCCTTTGGAATGACTTCCTGTATCTAACAAATACTTAAAGACACATTTTTAAAACAAGATGGTTATGTTATCCAAAGTTCTAATTCTAGCAAAAATTCTCTGCCAATTTGCAGCCCTGAGTCTCATGCGTCGAGTCAACACACAGATTCAGGTCATCAGATGGGAACAGAGGCGGACTCCGGGAATTTAAGGGTGCAGAAGAGCCAGACAATCTAAGAATATCATATTTTTGTTAGGCAGTGTCCTTTTGGATGAGTTTAATCAAGACAACACAATCTTTACTTTTTTAATAATAATATTTAAAGATGATAAAATTCTCACGGAAGTATCTAAACATCAAGTGGGTAGAGCACACTCTCACTTCCCCTGAGTAGCTAGAACAATCTCTCATGTGAGTACCTAAACACCTATTTAGATCATTTAAATGCAGTACACATCAAAACACTCCAACCTAACACTTCCTTTGAAGTCATGACAATCAGTTTTTTCTTAGTGTCATTTTTTAGCATTTCTATAGCACTTCACTTTTGACAAGTGCTTTATAATTATTTCTACTCTTAGTTACCTCATAGTTATTCATTTGCATGCAGTTGCTTTTCCAGTGATAGATGATTAGACAGATAGACAGACAGATAAAATTAAACCAACCCAAAACCAAGAGGTTCAAGCTTGTATCAGGATTGCAGAAAAATGTGTATACACAGGAAAAATAAGGCAGATGGTTCCAAAAGATAACTATAAATAGACATATAAGAAACTAACTCCAAGAACCAGTAACATTCTTATATTCTCATTTTACAGGGATTATCGATCACATTTCTATGTTGCAAATCAGGAGGTGAAGAAATGAGAACATGAGTCACATATGAGCTAATACTGATGAAAGAATAAGTGACTATGACAGATACTAATAGCTATCTAATAGTGTCTATTAGTTGTCTAATAGTGTCTATTCCTTTAAGTACCAGATTTTCCCAATATCTAGATAGCACATCTTTTGGCATTCCTTACAGCTAGAAAAACCAACATAACTAAATTAAGGGTGGTGAAATATGAGAAGTGAGGTATGCAGCTGCTGAGTCACCTTTTTAGTGATAAAACAGTTTACCATGGATCTCCTCTGCCCCTTCTCTGTGGTTAGAAATATCAATAATTGAAGCAGCCATTGCAGATGTCGAATGGAAGCCTTATGTTGTGTTTTTGTTTTTGTTTTTGTTTTCTTTTTGTTTTTTTGGTTTTTGTTTTTTTGGTTTTTGTTTTGTTTTGTTTTGTTTTTGGTACAGGGATTGAACTCACAACTTTGCGCTTGCCAGACAGGTGCTTGTACTGCTGAGCTAAATCCCTGGCCCCTTTATGTTAATTCTTTAAGAAGTCCATTGGTTGGTTGAGTGAGTGGTTCTCGGAGTAGAAACTAGGCCTCAACAAATGTGCTAGGCAAGCACTTTACCAATGAGCTACATCACTAGCTAGCCATTTTCTTTATTTTTCATTTAAATTTTTAACTGATTTATAGACATATAAAACTGTAACCTTATGGGATACTATGTGATGTTTCAGTACAGGTATGGATTGCATAATGTTCAAATCATTCCATAATGTTCAAATCTATTTCTCTCTTTAAACATTGATCATTTCTTTATGGTGAAAACATTCACAGAAGTATCTAAACATCAAGCTATTGCTTTTTGAGGTATACAGTATATTATTGTTACCTATAGTCACCCTACTGTACACTAGCACACCAGAACTTCTTACCCATATTTACTCACAACTTAGTACATGTTGATCAATCTTCCCCCACTTCTCTTTCCCCTTTACTCTTTCTAACCTCTCATAACCACCACTTCACTCTTAACTTCTATGGCATAAATTTTTTTATAGTTCTCATGAGTAAGATTATACAATACGTGTCTTTCTGTTCCTGGCTTCTTTTATTTAACATAAGAACTCACCCATGTGGTTGGTTGCAAATGACAAAATTTTATTCGATTTATAATATTTCTTATATATGGAATAATGATAATACATAGATATGTATGTATGTCAAGTTTCCTTTATTTATTCATCAATTGATGGATAAGTAAGTTTTTTTCTTAGGTTGTTTCTCTGACTATTATTAATAGTACTGCCATAAATATGGCACTACAGATGCAATAAACATGGGACTGTCTCCTTTGGAAATACACTCAATAGTAAAATTTCTGGATCATATGACAATTCTATTTCTCATTTCTTAAGGAATCTTTCTCCTGTTTTCCACAATGGCTATACTAATTTACATGCCTATAAATACTATACAAATTCTCCCTTTTTCTACATCCTTGCCAGCATCTTTAGTCTTTATGGTATTAGCCATCCTAACATGAGATGATATCTCATTGTGGTTTTAATTTGCATTTCCCTAAGGATTACTGACATTGAGCATTGTTTTACATGTCTGTTGATGATTTTCAAGTCTCTTAAGAAATGTCTATTTAGGTCTATTGCCTATTTTTTTAATCAGGTCACTCGAGATGATTGGGTTCTTTATGTGTTTTTTTATATTAACTTCCTGCCGGATATATAGTTTGCAAATATTTTTCTACCATTCTGTAGGTTTTCTCTTTATTCTGATGATTTTTTTCCTTTACTGCACAAATCTATTTAGTTTGATGCAATTCCATTTGTCTATTTTTGCTTTTGCTCCTGTACTTTGGCGATCTTGTCCAAAAATTCTCACCTATACCAATATCCTGAAGCATTTCCCTGTTTTCTTCTGCTATTTTCGTAGTTTTAGGTCTTACATTAAGCCCTTAATCCATTTTGTGTTGATTTTTTTTTAAGTGATAGGAGATAGTGTCATTATTCTCTATGTAGATATTCAATTTTCCACCACCATTTATTGGAAAGATTTTTGTAACCTCTTCCTTCTTCCTAACTTTATGCTTTCGATATTGGTAAGTACTAGTATCTTGGAATCATCTAAGGATTTTTTAAATGCATACTACAGAATTTGTTGTTATTATCTTCATCCCAACAACCCTCAACTTCTATCATTTGATGGCTTTGAGAAATCCAAGTATGTTTTTAATCTTTGAAGTTATTTTAGAATCTATGAAAACTTATAGAACATTAATTTTTAGGTATAGGATTAACAGATATTTATTCAACATCTAGTCCACACCTCATTTCACGTTTACTTTCACATAATATTATCTGTTTATAGTTGACATTTGTATCTCCATTTAAAAGGTGAAGAAACTAAAACCTAAAACTAAACAGTTGGTAAATAACAAAGCTTGGACTTTAATCCAGGCTTCCTGACTCAGTGTAGAACTCTCTGAGAACTTTACTCCATTGCCTCCATTTTCTGATATATTTTTACAAGTCAAACTTCAGATCAAAAGACAAAAAAACAAAGCAAACAACCGCAACCTGCCAGCATAGTAATAGCCACGAGCCACTGATGAAGAAAAACAAAGGGTGGTCCTAACCAGAATATAAAGAACAGGACGGACCATAAGTAAATACATCAGAGTAGTTGCACTCAGAATAAAAACAGGAAAACTTTCAAAGGAGAAAGTGAACCATTGTGCCCCACCATTAACATAAACACTTATCCTCTTTTGAAAATATCACTTAATTCAAAATAATACATCACCATAGGTCTAACCAGAATCTGCTTGACACCAACAATGATGTTAAGAAGAGATATATCAAGGTCAAGAATTGTTAGGAACTACTCTAGGTAGTTGATTTAATTGTACATCATACCATAAAACATCTACTTGAAAGATTCGACATCCTCCATTTTAGACACCTTTATGAGAAGAGTGTTTAGGAAGAAGAAAAAATGGTGAGTTTGTAATCTCCAGTTTTAATGTTATGTTTCTTACTTTTACTTCAATTAATTTTACTTAAAGTTAAAGAAAGGAAAAAATGAGAGTGACATTGATAAAGTAAATTATGCACGCAATGCTAGGCTTTGATAATGGAAATATAATAGTATCTAGGAATCCCAGGTGCTGAGTAATTACCAACTAGGTTTTGTATCTTGACTTTCCAGACAGGGAAATTTATTATGAGAACACAGGCAAGCCTTTTTAAAAGCAAGTAAGTATTGAAAATGAAGGTATTAAAATTCATGATTCTAAGAGGTGTCATGACATGGCTTGCAGAAGCAACTTTCACCCCTTCCCCCCTCAAAATAAACTATAATTTCAATATAGTGAGGCCCTCATTTCAAAATTTTTTTAATTTAAAAAAAAAGAAGTAACCCATTATCCCTCTCATCCCCCAATGATTTAAGTCTAACATTGCCTTCTGCAAAAAGAGGGCTTTCAAGACTTTCAAATAAACATGTAGGAATTGTAAGTAGTGAATTAAGAAATGCTATCTTACAGGCTTCCCTCAACTGAGTTCTAAATAAAGGTTGACACTATGAGGCAAATGCAGAGAACTAGCTGGACTGCATGCAAAGACCTATGTGGGAGGCGCCTTGTTTGAGGACTCAGTGAGAACAGAGTCCCCTCCCATTCAGGGTGTCTAGAGCGCACCCTTGATTCTCAGTGCTTCTGATGAAGTTTCCTCTTCAATGGGACAACGGCTTTCTATCAAAGACTGTCATAACATCTTATCAAAGAGTGTCATAACACAGAACCCTTCTAATTGGTGTGGAGAGCTCTGCAAGAGCATAGTAGTCATAAGCCATAGCACCACCTCTCTTTAGGGAAATGGAACAAAATGTAATACACAGGGAGACAGAAAGATAATTAATTAGCTTCTTGGCAACCCACCACTCTACTGCCAATGGGATCATTGTGACAAGTTATAAAATTCAAGTCAAAATATTTAACTCAGCCACTTACTCAAGTGGTAGACCCAATTTTAGGCACCCCATGGTTAGGGTGCTGATAGAGAAAAGTCTTCTCTTGATTTTTCTGCAGTGCACATATATCTGTTGGCATCTATGGGTGTTCTATGAAGGCTATATCTGTCTGCAAAGTATACACATGTATTTCTATCAATATAACAAAGTAATGATGAACAGAGAAAATTATAATAAGTTGGCTAGTTCCAGGAAAATGTAGGAATTAGGCCAAGAATAAAAATGAATTGGAGACATGATAAATTTTTCAAATAGTAGATATACTAATTACCCTGATATGATCATTATACAAAGTATACATGTGTCAAAACTTTACACTGAATCAAATAAATTTGTACAGTTTTCTGGTGCCAATTAAAGAAAACAAAACAAAGAGAACAGATTAGTATGGGAAGCTTTTCAAAATAACCTGATAATGGTAAAGGAGTCTTATCAAAAGAGTGTCAGAGGATAAATCAGCCAAAATTCCCAAACAAGATACAGATTGTATCAACTGGATGCTTAGCTCCTGGAAAACGAGATTTCCAGACCACTATAATAGCCTACTGATGTACATTATACAGCTGAGGCAGGGAATTCTCTGACTCATTACACAAAGGTCAGTCTAGAGGACAGAGGAGTACTTTAGGGAATAAATTGGCAGCAGAAAAAAGGGAGTGAAAAGTAAGAAATTGTGTCTGTGTTGACTAAACCTGAGTCCCCAGCTGCTCACCAAGCCCAAGTCTAAGAGACTCTGGATGCTGGGTTCTTGGAGAAGTAAGGAATCCCTACTGAGAATACACAGAAAGTATTTCCTGCTATGCGTTTTAACCATATACTATTAAACACGCCCATTTTTAAATGTAAAGTTCGATGAGTTTAGACAAATGTACACATCCATGTAATCATCACCACAATCAAAATATGGAACATTACCATTATCTCAAGAAGTTTCAGGCATTTACAGTCACACCCTAATCCCCAGGCAATCACTGATCTGTTTTCTGTCATTGTGAGTTATTACTTGTTCTTGACTTCCAAATAAGTGGAATTCTACATTATATATTCTTTTTGTATGTCTTTCATTAAGAAAAAGGTTTTTTTAATATTCATTCATGCTGTTTGTAGCAGTAATTCATTCCTCTATATTGCTGAGTACAGTTTCACTGAATGGATACATCACAATTTGTTTATCCACTGACCAGCTGTCAGACATCTAAATCGTTTCCACTTTCTGACTATTATAAGTAAAGTTATTATGAACATTTGTATACAACATTTTGCAAGGACATATGCTTTTATTTCTCTTGGGTAAATGCCTATGGGGGATTGCTAAATTATAAATAAGGTAAATTCTTAACTGATCTACTTTCCAAATGGGCTTTATCATATTGCAGTCCCACCAGCAAAGATGTGAGTTCCCATTATTTCACATCTTTACCAGTACTCACTATGATCTTTCCTTAATTCTAGCCATTCAGAGGAGGGAAGTAAGTATTTCTTTTTCATTATTAATATTTTAAGATGAAAAAAGAACAAAAACGATACAGAAGTTCAAAACCACATAATAGTAACAATGTTTACTATATCATGTATTGTTATCTTCAAAGTAGTTGCTCAGATTACAAGATACAGACATGAAAAAATGATCAAACATTGAAAGCACAAGCACAAACCATTCTTTTTGGTGAACTAACAGAGATCAGTAGTATAATTCTCTATCATATATATATTATATATTATATATATAATCATTACCCTTCTTTCTTTTCCTCTTTCCCCCATCCTATTGTTCTTTCCTTTTAAGTAGTTTCTCCCCCTTTCACTTTCACAATATCTATTGTACATTTTGGATCCTATTTACTCTTTCAGTTTTTTACAGTAGGGAGACAATATGATGTTTACACATGTGTGTCTAATGTATTTCACTTATGAGTATGGTCTCAAATTGCATCCATTTACCTATAAAAGCCTTGAGTTTATTCTTTACAGCTGAGTAGTAAGAATTTCATTGCAGTTTTAATTTGCATTTTTCTGACTAATGATGTGGAGAATTTTTTCATATGCTATTCATATATCTTTTTTTAATAAAGTGGCTGTTAAAAATCTTTTGTTTATTTTTAAATTGGGTGGTTCTTGCTGTGTTGACTTCAACTTTTCACTAAAGTGACAGAACTTCTGGCCAATTTGATTTACAGCTAGTAATTGGAGGCTTTCTAATGGCACTGCCAGTCTCAAAATTACTAGCCAAAGTTCAAGAGAAAGGGTCAATAATACATGGAATGCATAAATCAGATTGTATCACTGTCCTGCTTCAAATCTTCCAATGGCTTCTGTTGGCAATTAAAATAAAATCCAAACCCTTAATCTTGACTCCCAAAAGCTCAGGTACTTTGACCTCTGTGTCCCTCTCTAGCTTCGTCTCTTGCACCTCCTCTCACCCACTATGCTTCTGACACCCTGCTCTTCTCCTGTCCCTCACTCATACCGTATTTATTTTCAACTCTGTCCCTCTACCTGGCATTACATTCCTGTAGAAATGGCATGCTGCCTCCTTTTAATCATCCCATTTCAATTTAATGTCAAAGATTCCCTCTCTAATCCTGATAAAAAGCACCCCTTGCTTCCTCCCTCTTTAAGTCTTTTTCACTATTCAAATTATACATATTTTGTACGCATTTATTGTCTATTTTCCCTCTTCTAGAACTCATCCTTCATAAGCCATTGATTTATCCCCAAAACCTGTTAGGGATACCAAGAATGTAATATGATTAACTCACTACCTTTTCTTTAGAAGGGCTGGTTCTCTTTCCCTTTCAGCTCTTTCTCCCTACCAAAGTTCCCAACCTCTAGAATCTGAGCAGCCTTTCCTGGACTTAGTTGTCATTAGAGAATGCACAAAATTTGTTCACTTGGAAGGTTTCATCACCTCACCAGGTCAATCCAAGCAAGAGTGACTTCATTTGTGAGATGAGGTAGATAAGAGAAAGGAACTAAACTTTTTCCTGAGCAAGGAAAAAAACACATTTCAGATATTCTTTTTAGATAATCAGACTCTTTTTGAATGGTCTCAAATTTCTGGGTATTATCTTTTCCTCACTGTGACTGAAAGCTGTTACTATTCATGATTTCTTTTATCCTTTTCTCCAAGCCTCTTTAGTGGCAGAAAGCTTCAACTTGCTTTCCAGGCCAGGTTCCCATCTGCCACTTCTAAATCCCATTTCTATGCCTTCTAGTTTGTGATCTGATCATTTTGATCCTTGGTAAAAGACTTTAAACTCCATGTTTTAATTCAAATTGGAAATTCTGAACATGTGTGTTTTTTACCCCTTGTCCCTCTGATTTTCCCATATTTTGTTTTTACTTAAAGGAGATGGTTGATAGATGGATGGACAGATCTTATCCATCTTTTATTTATTTGTGTAGCTGCTTGGGAGCATTTTCAGGGGGCCCATGGCTGGATCACACATAGCCATTTCTGTGTTTGATGAGTATTCTGCTTCCAGTGCTAAGTGTGGAAATCAAATGTCCTCTGCCCATATCACAAAGTGCATCCCACTTCCTATTACAATAATCTCTACAAATTTTATATTTTCTCTTTGTATTTAGTAACAAATCAAAAAGAAAAATTAAAGGAAAACTACACCTAAGTTTTGAATTAATCTTATATTTAAATTAAATGAAGTCTTTTTCTTTAAAATTCTCTCTGTAGCTTTCATTTCTGCCTTTGGTCATTCATCATAAGTAGTTAACAAAATGTAAACTCTAACATGTGCTAGAGGCTGAGTGTGGGTAGGACTGGAGAAAAGACACATAGTCTTAATGAAATACTAAAATAATTACACATTATAAATTACATTAGTCAGGACTCTTCAGAGAAGCACAATCAGTAGGATATGTATAGAGAGAGGTTTATTTTATGGAATTGGCTTGCCTAGTTGTGGAGATTGGGAAGTTCAAATTCTGCAGGGCAGACCAGCAGGCTATAGACCCAGGGGAACAGCTGAAATCTGAGCCTCTTTTCTGTAGTGAAAGTCATCAGTCTTTAGGCCTTCAACAAATTGATTGAGGCCTGCCCTCAAATGATACAGAGCATAACCTACTTTTTTCAAAATCTTTTGATTTAAATGTTAATCTTGCCTTTAAAAAAATACTTTCACATCTAGAATAGTTTTTCATCAAATTTCTGGGTGCCTCAACATTGCTTAATGGCAAATAAAATAAATCTAAAATAAATTTTAGACTACATATATACCATACATATGCAAAATATACAATATGAAATAATGTATATTACATATGATCAATTGAAGGGTCAAACAACAGGTGAGAAGAAAGAGTAATAACATTTAATGAGCACTGTGGAGGATCAAATCCTTGGCAGGCATTAAAATACATTAACCTTTAGTAGGTTACACACACACACACACACACACACACACGCACATCTGTTTTTTCAGACTAAGAAGATGAAACCCAGAGAGGTGAAATACCTTGTTCAAGGTTACTCAGCAAGTATTCTGACCTAGATAAGTGTGGCAACAAAGTTCTGAAAAGTTAGATGGGAGAGCACTCCAGGTGTACAAGAAAGCAGGGGCCAGGCGGCAAGCTTGACAGGGTAACTTTAACAAGTCTTCCCTCTGGAGTAAGTGCACTCATTCTTTTACTAATTCATGATACTGTAATCTATAAATTTTCTTTGTACGTGTTTATCTTCTTCAAGAAGATGAATAAGCAAGTAATCATAAGAGTATGGTAAATAAAAATAAAATTTGACTCCCTTTCTGGGAGACATTTCATTCCATTTTTAAACCAACAGTCATTACACACAGAAGCATTTTGGATTGTGTTCTTGCTTCTGTTTTGAAGCTAACCAAAAGCATATTCTCTTTTTTTGCAATGTCATAGTTGCTTTCAATTTTTATAAATTACAATAGTATTTTGCTGTGAACATCTTGTATATAAACTCACATACTTAGCAGTGGAAATATATTATCAAAACAGTATCTTAGAATGGTTTTCATTCCTCTTTCCATGAAGCTAATGGTGCAGGCTATCTTTACCTACATTTAATTGACCATTCTCTTTTATGAAGTGCCTAGTCTAGTTTTTACCCATTTTTTCTTTGAGTTGTCAGTATTTTAAAGTACATTTTGATAAGTTCTTTATATATTTTTGTGTATTAGTTATCTGTAGAGTAGTATTTTGAAAATACCTTTTCTCACTCTCTGGCTTGCGTTTTCATTCTCTTAATATTACCTTTCACTGAACAAAAGTTCTAAATTTTGATTCAGTCATATTTATCTACCTTTTCATTTAGAATTAAGGCCTTTTGGGTCCGGTTTTTAAAAGTCTTTGTTTCTTCAAGGACCTGAAGACATTCTTCTCTGTTCCCTTCTACAAGTTCCACTTTTTATTTCTTGGAGAAGATTTAACTTGCACGTAAATCTACACACAATCTGGAATTTAACTTTTGAATGATATTAAGTATTTACTGTACACTAAAATGCAGCTGCAGAAAAATCACATAAATCAAGTGTACAGTTTGATGAATCACTGTGAGTCAACTACCATTCAGGTCAAAAAATGAAACTTTGTCTGCCATTCCTGAACACCTTATCGATCTCATCCCTGCCCAAACCCTGACTCTTGGGTACCATCAGAATTGTACCACACTGGGCCAAGATGGCCACAAGTTGATCTTTCATCTCATTCAATCACTGAAGGTAGCTTCCCTGGAAAAAGCTATGAATGTAGGCCAGGCAGAAATTGAAGTAGCTGACAGTTCCCCACGGATGGGCAGCACAATTTCCTGGATGGTGTATCTCCATGTCTACCACATCTTTTCACCAGCTTTGTTGTAAATTTTTGTCCACTGAAATTTTATTTGGAATTGTATTGAATCTATAGATGAATTTGGCATAAAATATTTATATTTCTAATGCATGAAAATGAAATATATCTTTACTTGTTTAGTTTTAAACTATTTTATATTTCCTGTATAGAAGATACTGGCACATATTTTGCTAGATTTTTCTCTCAGTTATTTTGTTTTTGGTGATATTGTAATATTATTGCTTAAAAATCATTTTCAAATTGTTTACTGCTGAGAGGCAGGACAAGATGGCAAAACGGTAAGCAGCAGGGAAAGCAGCCTCCCTGAAAGATACCATCCAGATGCTGGAATATAGCAACATGGGGAAGACAAAAAGGAGGGAGGCTGGTCCTCTGGACACAGGAAGAATCTAAAGTGAGAATTGAAGCCCACAGAAAGAGTGGAAAGAGGCACTTAGACAAGGAGGGCAGTGGCTGATGGTGCCTCTGCCTGAGGCCAGACCCACTCTGTGAAAGGAGTTGCTGGAACCTGGGGACACACTGTCAGAGAGCTGCAGCCAAGGCGGCGGCAACCCTGGAGTCCTCTGCCCAGAGAGATGGCATTGGAGGAGAATGGCAGTGGACAGGGGGAGCAGACCTGGAGAACTGTGAGTGAGGAGGTCCTCACCCTCCCACGTGATGGGGAGATTGGCAGGGAGATATCTTGGAGTTGGGCTGGGGACTCCTAGCTGGGCACAGACCCATGGAGATTGCTCAGGCTGAGCTCTGTCCCTGTGAGCATACTGGGGGCCACCTCGGCGGGTCCCTGCAGGTGACAGGCTTGGTCTGGAGACGGCAGCTCCACATGCACTCCAGGGGTGTTGTTGAGGGTCCACGGGTGACCGGCCCACCAGCCCAGGTTCACAGGCAGTGGCCAGCCCCTACACGCACTCCACCAGCCATCACGGAGCCAAGGCAGGCTGGGGAAAGGCAGTGGACAGCACTGTAAAAGCACCCCCAGTGGGAACCATCAGATATCCATAGTTGGCACCAGCTGGAGGAACCAGTCTCACTTTGGAGAGGTTGCGGCCAGTGCAGGGAGTCCTGGGTCCCCAGTACCAATTTGCCCAGGAGAACCCAGGAATATGCCAAGACAAAGAAGCAAAAGGCAGTTTCTGGCCTCCAGTTCAAGCAGAGCAAGTCCAGGAGATGCAAATGCAGAGGAGATCAGGAGTTCCACAGCTGAAGTTTCTGAGGTGATGGCAACTGAAGTAAAGAAACAACTTCAAAATCCTATAAAAGAAATTAGAACAGAAATACTAACTCAACTAAAAAAAGAAATGACAAACATAATAAAAGAACTGCTAGTCAACCCTAAAGGAGACATAGATGAAAAAATTGAGCATAGGAAAATGAGGGAAACCTGGAATGAACAATACAAAAAAGATTTAGAATACATGAAACAGATTCAAAGAGATTACCAGGAATTCAGAAAATCCAATGAAAGTTGGCAAAACCACCTGAAGGAAACTAAAAACAGACTTTCAAACCTTGAAGACAGGTTTGCAGCTTGTGATCATGAAAGGAAAGATCTCTTAAAAATAACAAGAAACCTGGAAGTAACAATACAACAGCTGCAAGACAACCCAAAGAAACATAACTTAAGAAGAAAAGGTGTGAGTGAAAAAACAGGGGTCAATACAAATCAAATTAAAAGCCTATTTACAGAAACAATTTCAGAAAACTTTCCAAGCATGGGAACAGGAAGTGACTTTCAGATAAGTGAAGCATATAGAACTCCAGCTAAACGTAACCAAAATATACCTACACCCAGATATATAATAATCAAGATTCCAGAAATTCAACACAAAAACAGAATACTAAAAGCTATTAGAGAAAAAATACAGATGACCTACAAAGGAAAACCCATCAGAATCACGACAGACTTCTCAACACAAACCAGCAGGTCCAGAAGAGCTTGGAATGAAGTATTTCAAGCCCTGAAAGAAAACAACTTCCAACCCAGATTGATGTACCCTGCAAAACTATCTTTCAAAATCAATGGAGAAACAAGATACTTCCACAACAAAGAACAACTAAAGGAATTTATGACAACCAAGCCAACCCTACAAAGAATACTGAAGGATATTTTAGAGAGAGAAAAAAAGTCCACAGCTCCAGAAACAGCGGCAGAGGGATATCACCAAGCGGGGCAGACAATTGAATAATCCATCATTGGGAGTTAAGTCCAGTAATGTCTTCAATGAGCTGTTTAGTTTGATCTTATTCTATCTTGACCTGTCTAATTTTATTATATATGGTGACATAGACTATTCCAAAGATAACACAATATATTAGAATATTGTGTTTTATTGATATTTGATCACCTTGTTTTGAAACCCTGTATTGCTTTCATTGTTCTGTTTTGAGTGATTTTAACCTGTTTTGGTTTGCTTGATTGTACTGTAACAGATGATATAGGCAACTGCTTAGAAGATAATATGAGGCATTATAAAAATCAACATTGTATTACTATGTATTGCTTCCATTGTTTTATCTTTTATTGGTTTTATTCTGAACTATTTTGTTTGATTATATTAGGCCCGATGGTATGTGCAGTTATTTTGAAGATAACAAGAGGTATTACAAGGGGAAAGGAGGAAAGAAGAAAGGGAAAAGGAAAAAGACATAGATTTACATGTGGTTATACAGAAGATGGTTAAAATGACTATACTACTAAATGCATTAACTATTGACAGAGAACAGTTGATACTCATATGATTAGATCAATTTTACATGTCTATATCTGTCAATCTGAGCAACCCCTTTGAAGGTAACGATATACAATGTCACAACCACTGTCAAACTCCAATCATCTCATTTTGTAAACCTATAATGTTACAGTATCAGATTTGTTGTTGTTTGTTGGTCTCTTTAGTTTTTGTGACCATTGTTTTATTTTTTATTGGTTTTATTCTGAACTATTTTGTTTGATTATATTAGGCCTGATGATATGGGAAGTTATTTTAAAGACAACAAGAGGTATTATAAGGGGAAAGGAGGAAAGAAGGAAAGGAAAAGGAAAAAGACATAAATTTATAAATAGGTGCACATAAGATAGTTAAAATGACTATATTACTAAACGCATTAGCTATTGAAAAAGAACAGTTAATACTCATATGATTAGGTCAATTTTACATGTCTATATCTGTTAATCTGAACAACCCCTTTGAAGGTAACAATATACAATATTACAACGACTGTCAAATTCCAACCATCTCATTTTGTAAACCTATCATGTTAGCATATCGGATTTGTTGTTGTTTGTCTCTTTTGCTTTTTGTTTCTCTATTTTGTGTCCATTTTCTCTTAAATAAAAAAAATTGCTTACTGCTAAATTATGAAAGTATACATTTTATATATTTTTAAATATATAAAGTTTATATATATTTAACTACATGTTATACTTTGAATAAATACATATATATTTCATATATGTCTAGTATCAGCCTAGACTCATCCATCAATTCTAACAGTTCTTTGACAGATTCACTTGAATTTTCTATATATATGACATTTGCAAACAATGATGTATTTGTGTACTTATTTTCAATCTTTATATCTTTTATCGCTTTTATTTACCTTTTTCTAAGAGTTTTAGGAAGTGTTGAATAAAAGCAATGATGGCAAACATGTCTCATTCTGATATCAAAGGAAAAATCCTTGAAATTTTCACCATTAAGTATAGTGCACTAGGTTTTTCAAAGATACATATCTTCACATTAAAGAAATTTTCCTTAGCCCTAGGTTTTTAAATGATAAATATAAACAATGAATTTTATCAAATATTTCTACTGCATCTTCTAGGATAATCATATCTTTTTCCTTTAGTCTTTAATATGGTAAATTACCTTGATTAAGATTTTCAACATTAAAGCAACCTTGCACTCTTGGAATAAAAGTAACTTGATTGTGACATATCTTTTTTTGTAACTCACTAGATTTAATTCACAATATTTTGTATAGAACTTTTGCATTTTGGTTTACAGAAAGATTGAATATTCTTTCCTACAATGGTTTTGTCATATTTGAATATCAAGGTTATAATGGCCTCAGAAAGCATGTTGAGAATAGTTACTCTTTTCTATTCTGAAGAAGTTAAGAATTATGCTTTCTTTTGTGAAGGTTGCAAGAAATTGAACCTCTGTGCTTAAAGATTTCCATATGGGATGATACTCAATTTCTTTTAATAACTATAAAAGTATTCATATTTTCCATTTATCATTGCGTTATTGCTGGTAAATTATTTTTAGCATGTCTATTCTCTCTACATTTTCAAAATTATTCACAAAAAATTAGTTATAATATGCTATTTCCTTATTAACCTTATAAGAGCTATAGTAATGCCCTTTTTTTACTTCCTGATGTTCTCTCTCTCTTTCCCCCTAGTCTTGCTAAAAGTTTATTTTATATTTGTTTTTACTTCTTTATTTCTGTTCTGATGTTTCCTTTCTCTTTTTCTGTTTTCTTTTGGATCTATTTTTCATAGAATTTCTAAGTTCCTTAACACTTGGATCAAGCCATTTCCAGTGTTATTTTGAGACAGGATCTGGCTAAGGCACTACGCTGCCCAGGTTAAGCACAAGTCAAGATATTCCTGCCTCAGCCCCCCAGAGTGCTGGGATTATAGATACATATCCCTGCACCTGGATAACAAATATTTTGAAGCCATTAATTGTACTTTTTTGCATAACATTATCCTTACATCCTATTTTCATTAAATTCAAAATATTTTTAGAATTCATTGTCTGTCTTCTTTGGCCTTGAGTTAAGAATGTTGAAACATTTGGGCATTTTCTAATCTTTCTGTTGTAATCTATCTTATTGCATTAAGTGCTATTTTTGCTTTCAAATTTTGTTGAGAAATGTTTTGTGAGTCCACCTATGTTCAATTTCAATAATTTTTCATATGAACTTAAAATACACTCTGCGGTTGTTGATTGTATTTTATCTGTTGATGACAATGATTTTGTGTATCATTAATTATATCAATATGCTGTATATACTTACAGTTTTGTTTTTGTCGTTGTTTTGTTTTGTTTTGGGGGGTTTTTTTGTTTTGTTTTTTTGTTTTTTTGGTGGCACTGGGGATCGAACTCACAACCTCACACCTATCAGGCAGGTGCATAAGCCACTGAGCCAAACTCCCAGTCCTCGTTTTTTAAGACAGTGTCATACTATGTAGCTCAGGTCGGCCTTACGCTCACGTTATAGCCCAAGCTGACCTCGAACTCACAACACTCTGCCTACTTCGGCCTCCCGAGTGCTGGGATTAAAGGCATGCACCACCATTCCTGGCTTGTTTCTGTCGTTGTTGCTATTGTGTTTTGTCTTTAAGTTTTTTTAGTTACTGATGAATGCGCTTTGAAGTTTCTCATTATAACCGAATTCTACCATTTCCCATTTTAGTTCTACAAAAATCCATTTCCTGTAGTTTAGGAGATGCATACAAATCTATTACAATTATTTTAATTACATTATTTTAATTTTGAATCATAACATTTTGAAATATCTTTTTTCACTTGTAGTAATACTTACTGTCTTTAAAGTTATATTGGTAAGCATCATACTAATTTCATTTTCCTTAGGGTTTATATGTTATATCTTTTAGCTTTCAATCTTTCTCTTTACATTCAAAATACTGTATGTCTAAGGATTTTACAGTTCAGTATATTTATCTTACATTTTGGCAACTTTTATTTTTTAATTGGAAAATTTAGTCTATTGACACTGAATATATTGAATAAATCTGGGTTTATATTTATTAATTAGTTTCCTTTTTTATTTACCATTTCTTCAACCTGTTTTATGTTACTTTTCCCCCCTTCTTGTCTTTAATAAATTATTTTTGTTCTATTTCTCCTATATTAACTTGTTAATTTGTACTATTCTCTTGTTACTCTAGTTTACAGCATGGATTTTTAATTTTTTAGCATATTAACTCTTTTACCACTTGCCAGACAATGTTAGGTCCTCAGAATACGTTAATTCCATTAACCTCACTGTCATATTATTATTATTATTTTAATGCAGTTAATTGTGCACATATATTCAGGAGCCTTTATTATTTTTGTTTTATTAAAATATTCATATATGTCCACATATTCACCTGTTCACCTTTACTATGCCTCCTCATGTATCCCTATCATTCCATATTTCTAACTGATATCACTTTACTTTTGCCTAAATACCTCTCACTACTCTTTTTTAGTGCAAGTCTGCTTGTAAACAGTCCTCTCAGTTTTTGCCTGAGAGTATCTGTATTTTTACCTTCAGTATCTCATAATGCAGTTCCCCTCTTAACTCATCACTTTTCTTTTTCAAAATTTTACTAATGTACTCTGTTCAATTTATTCTTCCAGGTAATCTTAAGAATTATTTTTTGAAGTTCTTACATAAGGTCCATTAGAATTTGATTTGAAAGCAACATTCATATAAGTTAATTTTTACTACATTTACAATCTTGTCTTTAGTCCAAATATATGACAGCTTCTCAGCTATGATGATCACATCTCTGAGAAGGGCTACATGTGTGTACCTGTATGTGTATGTCCTACATATTTCATATTACTTTCCTCATGAGAATAGAAGTGTTGTTGATATTATAAATGAAATATTTTTCACAACATTTACTAACTGGTTGCTGTAAGGAAAGTCATTATACAGTGCTCTCTAATTAGTTATTATTATTTTCCCTTATTCTGCTTGGCTTTTCAAGATAAATAATCATATAATCAGAAAGTAATGATACTTTTGTCTTTTATTACCCAATATTCATACCTAGATTTACATTAAATTATTCTAACTTAAGATAAAATATTAAATAAGAGTTGCAAATATAATATCCATACAATTTAATATTTTTTGGCCATTAAAAAGTAACGACATTTTGATAAATATGACATGAATTAACTTTGAAAACATTATACTAAGAAGCCAGTCACAAAAGACCAAATATTGTATGATTACTGTATGGATTTGATCCTGTGTCCCCCCAAAGTCTCATGTAATCGTGGCATAGACAGGGCTGAGTCTGGTGTTTATGACTGGTTTGTTGTCTGGCGCTGGGATTGGTGATGTAAGTGTTGCACCCGCCCGGGGTGGAACCGACATACAGTGTAAGGGCGAGAGGAAGGTGTATCTTGCTCATTGTCTCTCACCAGTTCATGCTTGCTGTTGCAGTAGCCATGAATGGCTGCCCCACCACACCATGCTGCCTTGGAGCCAACTGACCATGGACTGAAACCCCCAAGAAGTGTAAGAGATAAACCTTTCCTTCCCTAATTTTGGGCATCAGGTATTTTGTCTCAGCAATGAGTGAAAAGTAACTAAAACAATTACCTTCATCCAGAAGTCCAAATTAATGAAATCTATGGAGACATAAAATACATTAAAAGTTGCTTAAGGTGGGGGAAGATGTAGGCATGAGGGGATCATACTTACAGTATTTCTTTTTCAAGTGATAGAAACTGGCTAAAACTGCCTGTGGTATTGGTTGAATATTACCTCTGAGTATAATAAAAACCACTGAATTGTACTTTTTAAATGTAAAATCATATGGTGAATTCAACATCAATAGCTCTTTTAAAAAATGAGTTACGACACTTTACATTGATGTTATATTCCTGATTTAAAAACAAAACATCCCAAGTTAGTACTTTAGTTGTATAGAATTGTGGTTATTTTATATAGCCAATTGCTTTGCTTTACTGCAGGCTCATTTGCAATGCTTTGTGCTTTGATAGGTAGAGAATCAGGGCCGGAACACCAAGCACTGCCTCCCCAGACACTCTCGCCCACTGGCCTTTAGTAGTTTCTGCCAGTGGAAGGCACTGGAATATGACTGGAAGATTGGAGGATGGAAAAGCAACCCTCTTCTAGTTTCTGATAGTATACCTAGTAGGAGCAATAACAGCAAGGACAGTCTCGTTTTGAAGTAGTGGCAAAAATAATACCAAAAGCAGCAGTAACCATAGCCAACACCAGTCAGGAGCTCAGGTTCCTGGATTCTTTCCAGAAGCTGATTCTAAGAAGCAGGACCCTCTGTGGCATTGAGTGCTAGGACACATGTCCTCAAACCCAAGGACTCTGCCTATTTACTGCAGTTATACTTTAGTTAACTTTGCCTTCCTCCTGTCCCTCCATTGTGCTTGTCATCAATTCCAGTATTAAATTTATATTTTGCTCACATAGTGCAGTTTCTATTTTCTTGAGTGGTCTCTAATTGATAAAAATAGTAAGGAATTTTTTTCTATTTACATTTTGACAGTAGTTCTTAAAATGGAAGACAGATCTCTTGCCTTTTTTGAATTCAATAAAGGAGTCACATTGTTTTCTCTATTGGCATATTGACTAAAGGAAGTATATTGAGATTTTCTGATATTGAATCATTTTCATGTCTTATTTTAGGATTTCCCCCAAAAAAGAAACTAACAAATGGACACTGTTACAGGTAGGATATTTTATAGGTATTCCCAGAAAACCAGACAGAGGGAGTAGAAAGAGAGAAAGAAGGGGATAGTAGATGCTTAGAGATAGGAAAGGGAATCAGATTAGGGGAAATTTAAAAGGCAGATAAAGGGATTGAAAAATGAGCAAAATATGTTATACACATGTACCTCTTCCCCAAAATGAACATCACTATTCTAGAACGCATTCACTAATAAAAAAAAAAAATAAGAGAAGGAAAACACAGCAAAGAGTGCATTGATGAGCTGATTGCAACTGAAGGCAATGGATCCAATTTTCCTTGGGGATCCTCAGAGAAACCGTAACCATGCACTTTGGTGAATTTTAACCCCAGTGTTAATGGTTCTCTCTGAGAACATTAAGTGCCCTGTACTTCAGGCTGCCCTTGTACGCAGGCTGAGAAAAGTTTCCAAGGCTTGGAGAAGTCCTCCTGCAGAAGAGATGAGGTGCAGGCTAAAGGGGAACTCACAGATAGGCTGCTGAGATGTGGGCAGAGAACCTAGGAATTTTGTTTTCAAATTTTCCATGTTGTTTTATCTAAATACCAGAATTGTCATAAAATGAACTCTGAAACTTTGAAATATTTTAAATAGTTTCTTTCATCAAAGTTTTAGGGAATTTATTTTAAAACTATTTGATCCAATACTTTTCTAGGGTTATTTCTTTGATGACTTTTTACACTTCAAGATGTACCTTCCTTTGTGTCATTTAAAACAGCTATGGAAATAGGATGTGATCAGCTGTATTTGTTGGAACCAGTGTAAGCGATCAAATAACCAGAGCTCTGCATTTGCAACTCACATAAAAAGAAATTACAAAGCAAAAATTTCAATCAGATTGAGCTTAGATTGGCATAATATAGGTCATAGATGTAAGTATGGAATTTACATCAATTTTCATCTCTGTTCTGGAAAAGCATCTCGAGAATACCCAGAGATCTTGCCCACCAGCACAGCCACAAAAGATTGCCAAATGTCTCAGCTTATAATATTCACTAAAAACAACTGAATTTTTCACACTCTGTATTTTAGTAACAGTGCATCAGAGCATATAGAATATTCTGTTTTAATAAGTAGAGAAATATGTCTGAGGAGAGAGACGGCAAAGGTAGAGGGGTCTCAGGGGAAGCAGCAAAAGATGTTTACATTTGGAGAAGGTTAATTTTTTTCCCCTCATAAAAAACAAATTATTTTAAGATTTTGCATGAGATGTTTTGACTTTCCCTTCAGTGCAAAACCATTTTTCCCTCAAATGATTTACCTAATAGACATGAAGAACTGCTATCAAGCCTTTTCTCATGCAGTTATAGCGATGAGAAAATTATTTTACATCAGCTGCTGACAACTAGTATCCCTCTCAGGGGCACATAATGAGAGAACTGTCAGGCATGATGAGTGTCCAGCACAGAAGTATTTAATTAATGAGCTCTTGTCTTGCCTCTAGGTAATTTTTCACAGTCCTAAGGATATAGACAGAGCACCCTCTGATCAGTCTAGGGAATTTTTTAAAAACCAAAAATCACATTTGCTGCTGAAAGAATTTCAGGTTTTTTTAATCCAAGTTAACTACAAATTACATGAACCTATTTCTTAACATACTTAAAATGTTAATGATGTACACTAACATAGACTCTGTAATATTTTAGGTATTATATTTATATTTAAAATATACAAGAGACTGAATTAATTTCCCTTTTAAATTATTGTACTTCAGTCATTAAGACAGCTTTTATATAGATTAGGAAAGAGTAATACTGTATGTGTGAGCTATTTATTCAGTGAATTCATAAGGCTTGATGTATGTTCTAGATTCACAGACCCTGTATAGTATTTCCATGGTCCCCAATGTGGGAACCACCCCATATTCTGGCCTAGAATACTCCTGGGCTGTTCTGAAATTTTTTTTTCTCATATCAAGGTCATTGGACTCTCCTGGAGAATCCTAGTCTCTGCTCACAAGCTAGCTAATGTGCCCTTTCAGAACAATGGATGACATCTTATTCGTAGAAAGTTCTTTCCTCTATCCTGCTCTGGAAAAAGGACTGGGGCTTCAGGCACGTGGACACAGTGGATTGAGGTGGAGTTAAAATAACACTCAGATCTCTGGACTTGTAATGTAATGCTCCTGCCTTTAAACTAAGGAAGCAAAGGAAGCATAAAAAGCCTGACTGGGCTTGTCTCCTGCTTTCCCCAGCACCACTGTCCCCCTTGTCCACCAATCCACAACCCACAAGAACTTCTGTTTCTATTTAGATTAAGAGCATCTTTAAAGATAGACTCCACTAACTCCTAGAAATTGACTCCCCTTTCAGATTTCTATCATGTTTAATAAAAACAAGTTGTAATATCACTCTTGATTTCATCTAACATTCTAAAACTTCTAAAGATTAAAAATTGTCATTTTATAATATGATCAATTATCCACTTAATGCATTTAGAATGATATATGACAATTTTATTTAAATAAATGCTAAGTATATTGAGGTTCATTTAATAGAAGAAAGTTCTGAAGACTAATCTAGAAAACACGACAGCGATCACCTGGCCTGACAATGTCTGCACCTCTGTAAAAACACTGGAGGAAAATAAAGTTATTAATTTATAAAACAGTAAGGGAACATTATACATTTTAAAGTATCTTTGAAAACCTCTTTTGCAAATTTTATATGCCAGAGAATTCAGAACCAACATAAAAACATTACAGATGCTGTATTTACAGCAAACAGTACCCAGGTGACTAAGGTTAGTATCCCACTAGTGCTCCCAGAATATCAACGTGGCTGGTGTCAGTTTTGACTGGTCAGCATCCATGCAGCACTACTTGTTAAATACTTAAATACTCTTACAGATCCTTCCCAAATAACCTCAGTGTCTTTTCCATTCCTAATGATCCTCAGTATGAGTTGCAACCACCCTTCTGCTATACTAAAGAATTCTTTGTATGAAATCTAAGTCATTCTTCTATTAGGCAGAACCCTTTCAATTGTAAGCAACTACTCAAATTAGCTTAATGTAAAGCTTATATGACTAAGATGTTCCAGGATGGAACTGCCTTCAGGACTTCAGGACTCAAAATGTCACCAGGCCTTGTTCATATTTCTTTCTCTTTCTCTCTCTCTCTCTCTTCCCTTCCTCCTCTCCTATTCTTTCCTCCTCCTCTCTGCGTCTCTCAGTGAACTGACTTCATTGCCTAGATATGTGAGTTGGAGACAAGTATAACCAAGTCTAAACCACTGTAACAACCACTCCTATGCAGAGGGAAAAGGAAGTGGGGTGTGCAAAGTGCAAAGGTTGCCACCCCTTACCCAAACAGCATGGGGTAGGAGAGGAGTTCTGCCACTCACAGCAGGTCACTTAGCAGCAGCAGCACCCGGTTAACAATGCAGACTTTCAAGCCCCATCCCAGACCTAGCAAGTCAGAATCTGGGGTTCAGCATGATCCCCAGGTGATTGACACGCACGTTAACATTGGAGAAGCTTTATCTCCAGGCAAGTTGCGTGGGGTATGTGGTCTTTACAGAAAGGAGAAGAAGGCAACAGATATTTACTCAAACACAACTGTGAGGTGGCTCAACTTTTTTTTTTTTTTTGGCTTAGTCTTCAGTGAAAATGAAAAACTAATCATTATTTTAAATATCAAAAACTTTAATTCTCATTTAAAAAGCATTTGAAGGTCTCCCTGCAGTTTCCAGTTCTTTGTTGTTCCAAGTTTCCTTTATTAAGGGTAATAGTTAATTTGGCTGTTTTCATTCAGTTTTTACTTTGGAAATTACTTACTATATGAGGATATTTGTTAGGTAAGAAGAAATCAACATTCTAAGTGTTTGTTTCAGTCTGTGACCTTTGTTAAATTGCTCCACGTCCTTTCAACTTTATACTTCTTACTGATAGAGGCAGCACAGACTAGTAACACAGCCCTGACCTGACACTTACCAGCTGTGTTACTTGATCTCTCTTAACCTTGGTTCCCTCATCTGTGAGACTTGTCATAATTTTAATAATCTGGCATCCAGTAACCACTACATACACTTTAGAAATAAATAAATGGATGTTGTCAGAGACAACCCCTCCACACACACATGCTTTTTCCTAATGAATTAAGTGGCCACTTAGAAAATATTACTTGAAGCACTTGCCTGGGGATTGTAAGTTTGACCCCCAGTACCAAAAAGAAAAAGAAAAAGAAAAAATATTACTCGAATGATGAAACTGCTAAATATCCTCATTTTATTCACTTTTTCTTTCCACTTCTGGTGAATCATTTCTTCCAAGCATGAGGCTGTGTAAGGAATTTTTCCAATCCAACCAGTGCCATAGGCTAATATAAACAAGGCTGACATGATATAACCAAAACTGTCATAAATTTCCTGTAAGTTAAAAGTTAAAATGAAACTTGACTCACAATCTATTAGCTGAGAAACACCTGGGTCCAAAAGTGGTTACCATTGTTTCCTTTCAAAAAATAGTTTGATGTCCTTATTGCTGAAAAAGCCTAGAAAAATACAAAGAATTATTATTCTAGGTAAGTTCCTTTTTCTCTCTGCCTCCTTTGTGAATTTGTTGGAAGGATTAAATGATTAAAATGTGAGAAATGCTTAAAACAATGCATCGTTCAAATAAGCAATCAATAAACGCGGGCTGTGATTGTCACAGAGTGTTCTGATAGGGGAGGAAGTCAGGAGTCACAGAGACTACCTGCAAAACCCCAAAGAGCAGAATATATCCATTGCTCCTCATACATTCACTCCCCGCGTGATCAGAGAAGTGGGCATTAAAGAAAGGAAGAATAAGAAAAACGACAATTTTTAAAAATGATCAGAGCATATGGGCTGAATTACTATTTCTGCTGTGATCCTAAACATCTGACTTTCTGCCCTAATTTCCCCAGCCAATCCTCCTCCTCGTCGTCCTCCTTCTCCTCCTCCTCATCATCATCCTAGTTATTATTAAAGGCTTTTTGATGCCTAGGTGAAAGGGACTGTTAGCACTGGACAGTAATAACGATTAACAATATTTCTCATCATTTTAAATACCAGCAAATGTTCCAGATCACAAAGTGCCATGGTTTCAGTAGCTTGGAAAATGTTGCGATCTCTTCGAACCACATTAGCGGTTATTTCTGGATGTTAATCAGCACCATTTACCTTGAGAACCTGGAAAATGTGTGAACTGTGCAAGTGCGCCATCTGCTGGTCCTGGAGACTCCGCTGCGGCCCAGGGCTGGGAGGATTGTACTGTGGGGCCGGGACAGGAGCAGATGGGCCAGCACGAAGTAGCCAAAGCTGTTTCCACCGCCTCACGTCCTGGTGCCAGATTATCACAGCGAAACCACTGCTTTCCCTAGAGGAACTTATTTATTTCAGTGTGTGTGATCTGGTCGTTGCATAGTTAGTGCTTATGCTATCGCTGAGGGATAATTGATAATATTCTGCATCTTAGAACCAAAATGACTCTGAGATATGATCTATTCTAAATGCTTCAGTTTACACAGGAGAAAAATAAGGTCCCAACAGTCACACAACTATCCCAAGTTACTTAGCCAGTAGTGATAAGACAGGACCGCCTGACCTCAGCCTAGACACTTAGTTCTATCCCAGAGAAGGTGAAGGAGAGCAGAGATACGGGTCACAGCAAGGCGAATTTCCCAGCCACTTTCCTGGGCCACCTGTGTACCTCTTCCGCAGACCATTCAGGCATAGTGTGTGAAGAACCTCAATTTCTCATACCCATATTTAAAAATCTAACCTCTGATTGTATCCAGAAGCAAAAGCCCTTTTATGGCTGTATGCTCTTAACTAAAAACAGAAAAACTTTAAAAGTAGGAACACGTTCTTGTGATTATATTCACGTTCTAAAAAAGCCAAGTTCTAGTAGTTTAACAACATCCGTCTCGCCATTCCACAGGCACCAGAATGGAGAAATAAAGACTCTTGGGCCAGAAATCCTCTTACTGCTCTGGACATAGGATTCTTTTGGCTTATAGAAGTCAACTTTTTTGTTGTTGTTGTTTTGGTTTTTGTTTGTTTTGTTTGTTTGTTTGGTTTGGTTTTTTGCCTTATTCCTGTACTAGCCTCCTTTCCTGGGTCACATGCCACAAGACTGTTCAACTGGGTCCTGGGTATGGAGAAACGCTGGTGCCAACCGACAGAGGGCAGTGGTGCACAGACACTTAACCGCTGGACTCTGCTTCCTCTATCAGAAAAAGCGGGGCACAGGTTCACATTCTTGCAGCTGTAAGACTGCTCTGTGGGTGGAGTCGATCATTTTCAGATGCCAAAATTAATTGATAATCTGATAAGGACAAATATTAACCACAATTTTTATTTCCCCCAGCTCCATATTCTGCTCCTCTACCCTTTCAAAATCGAAGTTTTACTTTTTGGGGGTGTTTTGTTTTGTTTTGTTTTGTTTTTTACCGTATAACAGAGACCAGCCTTGGCTCCATCTGAGAACAAGGCTGACAATTTTCTTGCTACCTAGCAAAACAAACAAACAAAAAAAAAACCACTAAACTCAATCTAAAACATCCCCAAGGGAAATAGCTTCAAGAATCTTGAAAATCATACCTATTTTTGTTTGTAACGTGCGAAATTATTATAAGTATGTTCACCAAGAGGACTATTGATGGATGACTCACAATTTAGCTAAATTCAATGAACCACACACTGTGCCTATCCCAGTGGGTGATTCATGCATTTTTTATTTCAAGTATCAAGTGTTTGCCAAAAACAGTATTTAAAAAAAGTAATGAAAATTGTTCTGAAAGAGCTCATGAATGGGGCAGGACTACCCACCGACAGGCTTGTTTGTGCTCTGACCACTTACATGGGATTTGGTGGGTCTGCTTTAGAAGCGCTTGACAGAGTGCTCACCCAGCAACGCCGGCAGGCTGAAGCCGGGTTCTGCCCTTCACCAGCATGGCTCCCCCCCTCAGTGCCCAGCTCTCAGCAAAGACTGGACACCTTTGCGCATGCCCCAGGAATGTGTTGATGCTGGGTGGTCACACAGGTTTTGCTAAAACATATTAAAGATAAATACATGCATTCAATTCCTGGGTTTCTTCTATTAAGCTTGGGGGGTTTTTTATGTCTCTATCTTTTTTTTTTTAAAGCCCTAATTATCAGAGAAAAATGGAAGGACGAAAGGTCATCCAGAGAAAATAATGAGAATGATTGCTGATAAGGAACTGTTAGGGGGTATACACTTTATTCTGACCATTAGTGTTTTCAGATGCACCTGCTACTAGGCTATTCACAAAGCCCTCAGTAAGATCCCCCCTTTCTCAATCTGTTTCTCTGACCAGCAAAAGAAAATGTTGATAAGTCCCATTGACCAATTGATTTTCTTTTCCAAAAAAGCCTTGAATTCACTGATCCCCTAATAAAATCCTTGTAAAGTTCAGAAAGACATCACAGTCTATTATTTGTGTGTTTTAATAAATATTTATAACATTGATGTATTTAACACTTACAAATACTTTTCCAAAGGTTGTGAAGATGAGAAGAACCAAATTTCCCAGTGCTGTTGGTATTTATTCCTAAAAATTGCTACTCTTTTCAACCACAAACAATGACCATTTTCCAGGTTATGTGTTGGCTATTTATTTGATTTGCTCATTACTGCAGCAAATAATGGTGAAGTATGCACAATCTTTTCAAAGTCCTTGAACTTTCTTCCCTTGCAGACTATTGATATCATTTCTTTACATAACCAGATTTTTTTAAAAAGCAGTACAGCAGGAACTTAGTAGGCTAACCCAATACTTTGGATTCTATGGTCACTCTTTGTAAGTTTTTGATCTCGTGTTGCTTAGCAACATCTACAGAGATATAATTTCCATCTAGTGGTGAAATCAAGTCTTTTTTTTTTTCCTCTGTTAACATTAAGACAATTTGATCTCTAGTCCACCTATACAGCAAAGCTTACCTGGGCAATATTTTATCTGTAGAGGAAGAGGAAAAGGGAGATAAGGGAGGCTTTTTTCTTCTTACATTCCTCTTTAGTTTTATGTTTATCAATTACTGCACAACAAACTATCAAAAACTTAGTAGCCTAAAACAACTCCTTTTACTACTATCCTTTACTAAAGTCCAAAGATTTGCTGAGGCTCCACTTGACAGTTATGGTTTTAAATCTTTCATGCCCTTGAAGGCAGATGCAATAGGGGCTGAAAGTGGTCCTGTGCTGGCCACCGGAGGGAACATCCTCTCTGTCATGCATGGTGCCCAGGGTGCAATGGCTACACAATCTCTCTTCCCACATGACTGGCTTGGTCTTCCCAGCATTGGCTTATAGCGGTAAGGTAGGCAGAGGTCCATTCATGGGAAGATATATTTCACTACTGATCCTTATTTAGAATTGCTTGTGCAAGGTGATAAATAAAAAAAAGATGGACTTTTAGTTTGATTTAACAGTTTTAAAATGATCTATGGACAACAATCCCCTTATTCTCTATACTCCAAGTGGACCCTTCCACTGCCCTCAACCTCGGCACACTTCTGTCTCCCAGGCTGAATCTCTAGAGAATTGGACTTCTTGCCTCATGACTGGCTTATGCCAGAGCCACTGTGCCAGACCAGTGATCCATGAGGCTTCTTATAAACAACAAAAGCTAGAATCACATCTACTGCATTCCACAGGTCAAAAGTAAGTCAGAGGGCCATGCTGGATTCACAAGGAGAAAACTAAGCAAGCGTGAGTACTGAGAAAGCCAACTTCACAGGGTCTATTTGGAGACTAGCAATGCATTCTGTTATGTGCCATTCTCCATGGAGTTCAGAATATGAATACTTAACCAAAGCTGAAGTTATCTGCATTTCACTATCTGGAATGAACTACAACTTTAAGAAAGAGATTTTGAGCTGCGTGTGGTGGCGCACACCTTTAATCCCAGCACTCGGGGAGGCTGAGGTAGGAGGAGTGTTGTGAGTTCGAGGCCGGCTTGGGCTACAAGGCAAGTGCAAGGCCAGCATGAGCTACATAGTGCGATCCTGCCTCAAAAAATCAGGGCTGGAAGTTTGGTTCAGTGACTTAAGCACCTGTCTGACAGGCGCCAGGTTGTGAGTTCAATCCCCAGTGCCGCAAAAAAAAAAAAAAAGAAAAAGAAAGAGATTTTGAATTCAAGATTTTATTGAGCCTTCAGATCTCTGATATATTTTCTTTAATCACTTCTTACTGAAATAACTTGTAGACAGAGTGCTAGCCTGTTGCTATGACTGCTGAGTGAATCAATTTACCTCACCTTAACCTTGGACCAAAATTCTTGCAAAAAAGTTATATTTATAGGTCAAGTCCATTTCTCACATGCACTCAACTGAACAATTGGAAATTTTCTAGAAGTATATCTCTGGAATCATATTATTACTCAAAATTTCCCTCCAAGGTCCTATGCCAAGCATGAACAGAACCTTCAGGTTTTCTGAATTCATAAACTATGACCTACCTGAATGAATGTCAAGATGTCAGAGGCCTAAATATTTCCTAAACTAGCAATAGTGAGGCCATCTTATGTGCCAGGCACCATTCTCTCCACATGGCAAATTGTAACTCATTTAAAAGTTATATGAGATAATAACTATTATTGTTCCTATTTTCAGATGAGAAAACTGAGGAAAAAGAGTTTAAGGAATTTGTCTCACAATCCAAAGGTAGCCAGTAATGAAAACAAGACAGTCTAACTACAGGACCCAAACTCTTAATAACTATACTAAGATACCTCATAAGTTGTGTAGTAGGTATTACTGAGAAGAAAAGACATTCCTATGATTATGAACCAAATCGCTGAGAAAAGTTCCTTCTGTCAACAATTGACCAGCTGTCTTAGGTATACTTTTATTCCATTGGGTACTAGAATGAAATACCATAAATTGGGTGGCTTAGCAACAGAAGTTTATTTCTCACAATTCTGGAAGCTAAGAAGCGCAAGCAAGGTCAAGGTGCCAGGAGACTCAGTATCTGATGAGAGCCTGTTTATTAGTCACTTTTTCATTACTGGGATAAAAACACCCAACTCTCACAACTTACAGGAGGAGAGGTTCAACTCGGCCCACAGTTTTCAGAGCTTCAGTCTAAAATTGGTTGGTGCCAAGGCAGAAACACCACGGTGAAGCAAACTTGTTCATTTTGCAGCATCTAGGGAAGTAGAGCAGGGGAATGGAACTAAGCAAGGAAGGGTGAGGGCCCAGATATCATACCCAAGATCATGATTCCATTACCCACCCAGACACACCCAGAAGTGTGCTTTCCTAATCTCCCAGGCAGCTATCAAGCTAATCAGGTTGGCCATCCAGCTTAATGGTCAGAGCCTGGCTCACAGATAGCAGCTATCAGTGGATCCTCATACGGAGGAAGAGATGGATGAGCTTCCTGTCACTCACTAAATCATGAGGATCCTATCCTCATGACCCAATCACTTCACCAAAGGACCCACTTCCTAATGCTGTCACTTCAGGATATAAGATCTCAATATATGACTTCAGAGAAAATACATATGTTGAGGGATACTAATCATACTGTAACAGAAAATGGCCTTCCCCAGTCAGTATACTTCAGTTTCTTAGTTGCCCAGGTAACAGTTCCTGTTGCAGTTCCAGTTGCTTTTGTATCTTAGAAACAGATGGTCACTGTGATGCATAACTGGTCACTATGATGCATATTGAAAGAACCAATGCCCAACTGACAAGTCATTCTGCCTCTGTACTTTCTCCTTGCTTGTCCCATATAAACCCTAGACCACCAGAGATCAGGGTCTGATATTTTAGGAATGATCCTGATCAGTGCATGTTGATTTAAATAAATCTGCCTCCAAATCCTGGGTGTTGTTTCAGTGTTTCTGCTTGCCATTGCAATACAACTTTCTCTTCCACATAGACAGTTTGGTATCTACTGATAAAGGTAAAATGTATAGTCAAAGAGCAAGTGAAAAGCATAAAATAGTACTAGACACAAAAAGCATCCTGAACTACGTGGTGACTGAGACTATAAGATTCAGGTGGGGTCAGAGAATATATCATGATGCTAGACAAAGTACTTTCTACTCAGGCAAATCAGAAAATTCGTATTTTTTATACATGCAATGCCATCTGTAACTTTCAGTCTCCCTATAACTACATGATTAATATAGTGTGGCCCACCCAAGTCAGATCCAAGGCATTATACAGTAGATGACTTTCAGCAGACCCCCCCCATCAAAAGAGGGTGTTATGAGAAAATAAAAGGGATATGTTTTTTAAATATTTGAATAGGGGTATGACGCAGGGAAGTGGTAGCAGACCTATGACACACATGTATATGTTAACGTATGAGTTGGGGTTTTTGTGAGGCGTTTTGTTTTGTTTTGTTTTGTTTCTGAACCAAAACCTCAGTGTTCAGGCTCACTTGCAGTGTTGCAATAAATAAGTGGGTTAGGGGTTGTAGTTTGGGCACTCATCTCTGGAAGGTTTGCCAACATTGACAGTTAAGCTGAACTTTTGACTGATTCCTTTATTGAAGAAGCAGCTTGTCCTGACTCAGGTAATAAAGCAGCTCATGACTGTCAGAGTCTCATCTCCAAATCTGACTCTGACCTTCAGTTAGTCATTTAACAGGCAAACAGAGCAAAAAGTAAGAATGGGGAACTCACAAGCTAATAACGACACCTAAAATGCCTTAAATCTATTATTCTATGAATCTATTATTCATGACACTACATTTGAGCAAAAGTTATCCTTTGAGAGCACTGACCAACTCAGCTATATCTACTTTATAGACTATTCTGATTCTAAAGTTGAATATACTTTAAAGTAGGATCCACACATATTTTTAACAATGAGATATAAACTAAACAGAAAAGAAAAAACAGTTCTGGAGGAAAAAAGCCAGGTCTGTACATGAAACAATAGTTGCTGTCTCTGTAAGGGAATCAGCTATGAGCATCACAATGACTTTAAGTTGATTAATTCCTACCACATCTAATAGGACCACTGAAGGAAAAATCATAAAATATGAGTAAATAGTGAGCCCTACTTCAATGACAAATATATATCTGTCAGAATGCTCAGAATGCAATGACATTAAATTGCTCAAAACTAGATTGAGAACATAACAGATCTTAAACTTTGAGCCCAGAGCATATTTCAAAGTAATATTTTCTTTTAGGAAGTGATTTAAAACAATCAGTTGTATTAATTGAGACTTCCTTACAAATGAATTCAGCAAATGCTTCTCATTGTTTTCTAAGTACCTCATTAGAATGGACATTTAACAGTAAAAATTCAAATTTCATCAACAGCTTTTGATTTAAGAGCTATCATAAGAGCAGATCTTTTAATATTATGACTTTTGATGACTTTTATAAAAATCTCATCATTGAGAAATACATGCCACTTTTCATTAACAAATTCATTTAACAAAAGTTATCCCCAAAATTTTAAAACACTAAAAACTGCCTCACAAAGAAGAAATAGGGCTGGGTGTGGTGGTGCATGCCTGTAATCCCTCCCACTTGGGAGGCTAAAGCAAGAGGTAATCTGTGAGTTTGAGGCCAGCCTGCGCAACATAGTTAAAAGCTAGTCTGAAATACATAATGACACCCAGTCTCAAAAAAAAAAAAGAAGAAGAAGAAATAAAGATGAAACACTTGTAAAAACACAAAAATATCACTTTACATATTAAAAATTATGTAATTATACCATTTAAAAAAACATAACTACATGTTCTTCATACCATTAATTGTGTCAGCCCTGATAGTTAACATTGGATGCTAATAGACAAATAATCCATTTATCTTTAAATTTTGTAGAAGAACAAAAATCTTTTTATTAGAAATTCCCAGTGAACACCAAATATTCTAAGTCATAGAGTTCCACTGGTCCTTATGACCTAGCTTTAGATAAAAGTTAAAACTTCATTTAAGTCCAACCACAGAAAGGAGGAAGCCATCTTGGCTCTAAATTTATTATGTTTCATTCAGTTAGCTGGGTGCTGTTACTTCAGCTCTCATAATTCTAGGAAGGACCTATCACCATGTCACAGAAACCTTAAATTATGTACAGACTTACTGCTAACTGATTGTTCCTTCTATACTTTCAAAAATGCATATGAGACTTGTCTTTTGTCCTCTTGCCAGGGATTCGCAAGGCCCAAGGTCTGAGTAAACACACAGTGGTCTTCTATCTGACCCTCTGGAGTGGCAGCCCCTGACTTCTGCTCCTAGAATTACCACATCACTCTTTTTGTGACTCTGAAAATCTGTGTCAATGTGGCATAATTCTTTTATTGGTAATGTAAGGGTAAAATCATCCACCTTTTTCTCCACAAGTATGGTTGGGGAAAAAACTGAAATCATAACTTCTTGTATAACTAGTGATTCTTTGTAAAAGGAAGTAAAATTCCCCAGGAAAATTAAGGTAGATATTTCCACGCTATAATATAAGTTGAGCATCTCTAATCCAAAATCTTAAAAGCTCCAAACTCAGAAATGTTTGAGCATTGCATAGCAAATTTCAGATTTTTAGCATTTGGGAGTTCAGGTTTGTTTTGTTGTTGTTGTTATCTGTTTGTTAGTTTGTTTGTTTTTCCACTCCTGGGAAAGTTTCTCAGGTTGGTCTAGATTTTGGAGTAGCTGGGATTACAGGTGTGTACCAACCCACCTTATAGAATTACAGACTTGTAATTATGTACCAATCCACCCTATAGAATTACAGATTTTTAATTATGGATATTCCACCTGTGAAGTCTATGCAAATATTCCAAAATAAACAAAACTGCAAAATTTTGAGTCACTTTTGGTCTCTAGCATTTCAAATAAAGGACACTCAACCTGTACTAATAATCCTAATTCCAACAATCTTTTGCAGTTATATTCAAAACCCTCCCTGGATTCATAATAACCCCAAACCAGGAACAACTCAATTCCAACAATAGGAAAGTAAATGGATTGTGGTACGCCAATGGATTCTGGTGTACCACAATCTTAATAAACCATACTCAACCATAAAAGGAATGAATGGCTGATACGGAAAATAACAAATCTCAAAAACCCTATGCTGAGTGAGAGAAGCCACATTTGAAGGAGCACATAGTATATGATTCTATATCTATGAAGGCCAAATAGAAGTAAACTAATCTGTAGCGACAGAAATGAATGATGGTTGCAGCAAGGAATAGAGTAATTAGAAAACTGTACAAGGGAAATGGGAGTAAGGAGGAAGTGTTCTATATCTTGTGTGGGGTGGTTGTTGCACAGTTATATGTTATTATCAAAACTCATCATTGTGAGCACTTAAAATCTTGCATTTTATTGTATGTTGGTTATATGTCAGCAAAGGAATCTTGCCAAAATAACTGCTATAGGAGTTACAATTTGCTGAGGACTCTTCTCCAGGCCATAAGAATTGACTTAGAGTTAACAACAGTATTTCTGTCTAGGGGAAAAGCAATGGGAACCAAGAGTCAGTGTTATTGGTCAAAGTGACCTCTAGTTTCACCTGTAATATTTTTTAATACTTTAGCAGTTTGTTCTTTTCATTTATATCCAGGAGGTCCATACATATAGGTCTATAAAGCTGCCTGATTATTTTTAAAGGTTACATATTTGTGTCAGCTAGAGTTCAGTCAAGGAAACAAACCATTTAAAGTTATTAGAGTGATATACAAGTGTGGATGGGGCTAGGAAATTAAAGATCTGAAAGGATGAGGTGACATTACAGATGAGTCACTAACTGGGCCATTTGAGAAAGCAGGTATTTCAGGCGCAAAGTTGGATCACAAAGGGAAGCTGAACTACCCAGCTGTCAATCATGACGAATTATGTAGCTTGAGTAGTGAGCAGGCACAGGCAAATGCTGCCAGAAATAAGATCAGAGCTGCTCCCATCACTGATGTGGTACAGTCCAGCTACTGCAAAATTCTGGGGAAGGCAAAGTCCCCAAAACAGCCTGTCACTGTGAAGCCCTAATTTTTCAGCAAGAGAGGTCAGAAGATTAAGGAGGAAGAGAGAAATAGGCCTATCCTGGTGACTTGCAGCCAAATGAAAGGAGGTTAATTAAATGTTTAAAAAATGCTTTTCAAAACAAAACAAAGAATAACAGGTACTGTTCTTCTCCACCTTCCAAATCTCCCACTAATTGTTCTATTGTCCAATTCTAACTCATAATGCTTCAGGGAAGGAGATTCTAGGAAATGTAGTTCTAGTTTTGCCCAGGTAACTAGGTACTACCAACTATCATGATAGTATTTCTTTGTATAGGTTTACCATAATGTATTTGATCAATCACTTATTGATGAGCATTTGGTTTGTTACCGAGCTTTTGAAATTACAAACAATGATGCAGTGAGTATTCTTGTCACCCTCCCCCCGTGCACACATGCAGGAGTACATGTGTAGAACACATTCCGAGGCAAAGACGGGTCTGGATTGATGTATATGTCCATACCTAGTCCTGTGGCTATGGAGCTGGAGCTCCAAAATTTGGCTCAGCCTGGGGCATCATTAAATCAAACAGTAGGTACTATGACCTACTATGTAGGTATGATGAAAAATAAACTTTATTGTCTAATATAGAAAAATACCTCCCAAAATGAAGGTTAATATTTTTACAGACCAGAGTTTTCTAGCTTTGGCACTAGGTTGGACAGTTCTTTGTTTCTCCAATAAAAATGTCTTCTGGAGGTCAAAATCACCCCCCAACCCTCATTGAGAACCACTAGGAAAACAACAGATTTCTACTATAAATACTGAGTATGACATGGAAGAATAAACTTAAATATTATAGCTAAATTATTTTTCATAATAAGGGGAAAAGATCTTGACATGAGGATGATCATATAGATTAAAAGGGATTAAGGATATCAGACAGGGGAAAAAGTAAATGAGAGAAAATGTAAGTAGCTCACAAGACAGGAAAATAGTATTTGGATTTGGAATGTGCCCAAAGTGAAAGTACTTTGAAAATCTTAACATTTTAACTTTCCCTTGGATTCTATGAACAATCACTTAAACACTAAGCTAATTTTTTTCTAATTTATATTTCTCTTCTTTACCCCAAATCTTCAAGTAAAGTTCTCTACATTCAAATGCTTTCTTTCTTTAGTGATAATCTAGGGGAAAGAAGAAAGAGGGTAGAGTTCAGAGATACAGAGTGAAGATGACAAAGGCACAGACAAGATGCTGCTAAGGGGTTGGATTAAGAACATAAACTCTGCCTGAAAAGTATAAAAATATTAAGGCACACTGGACTCCCCTCCTCATATCTTGAAGCATTTTAAGTGGATATTAACGGGAAGGGCTATCACAGGAAGCAAGTCAACTTGGAAATATTCTCTCTCTCTCTCTCTCTCTCTCTCCACATATATACATACATGTGTATATATACACATACATGCTGTATATACACACATAAGTACACACATAAACATATCTATAAAGAAAGGTCTAGAAGGGTGTATAGAGGTCTGGTATCATTAAGAATAGGGGCTCAAAGGGCTGGGAGTTTGGCTCAGTGACTTAAGCGCCTGTCTGACAGGCACAAGATTGTGAGTTCAATCCCCGGTGCCGCAAAAAAAAAAAAGAAACAAGAATAGGGGCTCAAAAGTCTGACAAACTGTGTTTGAATTCCAACTCTTCACTTATAACTATTTGTGCAAGTTATTAATGCCTTTGAGACTCAGTTTCTTCCTCTACAAGTAGAAGAATAAGAATACCTATCTCATAGAAAGATCATGAATATTAAATGAAGTACAACTATAAAGTGGTCAGACAAGTGCTTGGCACATAGAAATTGCTGCATGAGAGTTTACTAAATAAAATAAATAAATATGCATCAAATTGTTAATAGTGATTATTTCTAAGAAACAAGATTATGGGAACTTTGAATTATTTTAATATTCATTTCTGAGTTTAAATTTTTATAGTGAGAGTGTATTATGTATATATTCAGGAAAAAATAAAAGGTGACCATTTAGGCAAAATGCAAAGTATTTGTAAGAATCTTCATGGTAAGCATCACAAGCAAATTCTTCCCTACAACAAATGATAGCATGATCTGCTTACTATAAAAAATTTTTAGTTAAAATATATCCCCTATGTTTTAAAGAAGTCTGAATCTGGTCATGTGTTTGGCTCAAGATTCAATTTATCCTTCATCAGAAAACAAGCAAGACTAATGAACACATTTGTTCAGATTCTGCTTCTATTTCTAGTGTCTATCACCTTCATACCACTCATTAGATCTGCTTGTAAAAGATAATGTGTTTGAATCATACAAATCTTGCATTTCTTAAATAGGAACCAAGATTCATTTTTTATTGATGAATAATTAAAATTGCAATAGACATATAACATTCCTCTTAAAGATACATTCTGTAGTGACAGAATCACCAGAAGAACTTTGCCCTAATAGTCACGTGTGGGAACAATAGATATACGGAGATGTACAATACTCATATTTGAGGTCCTTTACCATCTCAAAGCCCAGCTACATCTCTGAGATTCTATTACGCTGGTTCAACCTGGTTAAACTCAAATCAAAACTATACATATTTGTGATGCTTCCATGCTGTGTAAGAACTGTATTCAGAGATTCTGAGGATTAAAGACACACAGGCTATTGTCCCTGCCTCCCAGGTGGCTGAAAGTCCACTTGCGAAGACCACACATGCTCCTTGGCTGGTGGGGGCCAAGAGGAGAGAGGAGCAGGAAGACAGCTCATATCAGGAAACTCTTAGATCTTTTTCTGCACCTACTACAAATAACATCTGTCAGCCTATCTCTGCTCTTTCCTCTAACTCAGGCCATTCAATTATAGAAGCACAATAGTAGATCCACAACTTAGGCAAGTATGGAACCCAGGAAACACCAGCAGTTTCATTTTTCTAGGGCATAGAAATGGCAAGGCCCCTGCCGCTTGTATGATAGAACTCCAGAACATCTAGTACAGAATTCTCAAGCTTGTATTTATAACAAGTCAGGGAGATCAGTATAAATAAAGCAAGGATCTGATGCTACAACAAACTAAGTTACTGACCAACACACTAAGAGTCCTCACCCTGCCTTTTACCTTCAACTTTCGGTAAGTGTATCCCTCCCTTAATTTGGAATTACTGCCCTCTTCCCAACCCCAGTCATGTGGCTATAATGGGACCAGGCATGTTCATTTATGATCACGCCCTCTAACCATAGCTGATAGGTCCAACAGTAGCCAATCACCTGGCATAGTCAGAATTTTTACCCACTACTTTTAGAAATGAGTCTAAGAGTTTGACTCTGCTGGAAGAAGTTGTAAGACAGGAAACTCCTGTACAAGTTATCAACAGCCCCTTTAACTGCCCAGTGGAAAAGCTGATCTGCACAAGGAGAAAATAGAACAAGCACCAGGACAAGTAGAAACCAAAAAGAAAGATAAACCAAGTTCCTTGTCCATACATTTCTCAGGCTCCACTGAATTCTTCCTTGACTTCCTGACAGTGTTTATCCTAATTTTGTAGAAGGCCCACCTGACGAAAGTTGCCAACATAAAAGGGGACATGGAGAGGAAGATTGTAGCACTGCGGGTTCTTCTAAGTGTTGCTGTTGTTTGGAGTTATTGGTTCTCCTGGAGGAGCTTGTCATGGCTAGGTTCCCCAATATGAACTCGGCCCATTCACAGGAGGAGCTCAGGATCTTGTCGCTGATAGTGGCTGTGGTTCACTTTGGGGGAGCTCTGGACCTCATTGTCACTGAGGATGGCTGTGGTACTTTTCAGGGGAGCTCTGGTCTTTATTTTGAGTATTGCTTCTCGGCTCCAGTACAGAACCCTCAGCCTACTGCACAGCTCCTTTACCCTGCTGGCATAGACTTTCCAGTTTCCACCACTGACTCTTGGTCTTCCCAGCACAGATCCATAAAACAGACTTGCATGAGTCAATGTCATGGGCTCAAGGACTCAAGCTGGACTCATGGGAGGCATGGTTATGGTCTCTAGGTCTTCAGCTGGACTCATGCAGGACATTGCTGTGGGATCCAGGCCCTCCACTGGATCTTGTAGGTCTTTATTGTTGTGAACAGATTTCCTGCACTTTCTTATATTTAACTCTGTGTGACCATCATAAAATAATATTATAAATTCTGTGTCCTGTATGTAATTGTTCTCCTTGCAACCCTTGACTACAACACTACCCCAAGATCTTTCCACTAAATACCCTTTTGCCTAAAACATAAATTGCATACAGTTATCTAAAGTCCTGTGATTCAAATAAGGTTTCTCCAATCCAAAGAAGTTATGAAGTAGTCTTTAAATATGGCTTGAGTAAAATCAGTCTCTTTCTTTATAGAACAAATTCAGCATGATAATGTTATTTATTAGATTGACTATTATAATTAATTTCTCTAATTAGCATATATTCATCCCAAATATGTATGATGTATTTTTTTAATCACTGGACAATTAGGTTGCCTTGATAAAATAAAACTTTGTATCTGATATTTCCTCCTCTTTCTTCCTTTTCATTAACATTGCCCTATGCTTGATAGCAAGCAGCAAACCTCAAGTGAACCACATTTTCCCAATGTAAATCTTCCTATAGGTACATTATTCTTCATCATATTTCACAGGGTTATAATGTTCTAGAACTTGGAAAAAACAGCTATAAAAGCCTTCATAATCCTTTTTTGAAGGCTATTCTAGTAAAAATCTTGATGACATAAGTAAGTATATATTCAGTCAATATAACCTCTTTAGAACACTTCTAAATTAGTGTCAGTCAAAAATATATTGTTTTTAAATATTAACACTCTTATATTTGGTTTGGGAACCCTAAACTCTCCTCTGTCTCAGTCCTTTGAGACACAGACCAATTTGTCTTATTATAAAACAAATTGGTAGCATAAGTAATAAACCATGCCACCTCATTTTTCAACTCAAGTAAATATTTACAGTACCGCTGATCACCTGCAGAGGCAAAAGCTACCACTGGCAATTTCTGTGAATTAACTGGGGTTTACTGGCATAGTTTTTGAGAATAATTTATAGAATGAAAGTTAACACAATGAAGCTTTCATTCCATCTACCCAACACATGGCAAGGCAGTGGGATTATTTTTTTCTCTAAAGCAATAAAACAAAGAAGTATTTAAATACCTCATTAGAAGTAACAGGAGTTATGAAAAGAGAGATCTAGGAAAATAATAAGGTTTTCTTTGAGTTTCATTAGATTTGTTGAACCTGTGTGAAATGTAAGACCAAACCATCAAAATGATACCATTTCCATATTAAGCAGCATCCACGGAAAAAACTTTACATAAATAAACAAGCGTTCATTGGGTCTCCAATATGACTATGCTCCATGTTGGACACTTCTTCCTCTTGTAAGATAAAGAAAAAATAATATTGAAACACAGTTAAAACTACTTTTATATGGTGGATGATGTACCTAAGTCACCCAGTCTGTCACTACTCAAAGTGTGATCTGCTCTACAGCATCACTTCCACAAGAGCTTGCTAGCAAAATCAAATCTCAAGCCCTGCCCAAACCATAGAAATCAAGCTGCATTTTAGCAATATTCCATTTGCACACTGAAGTTTAAGGAGCATGTTTTAAGCAACTCCTTTGGCTTATAATTGAGGAAAACAACCTCACGGAGGTTAAGTGATGTGTTGTGACCAAACAGCTAGTTAGGGAACCAGCTGGGACTCCCAGGTCTCTTAGCTAACAGGCCAATGGAATTCAGGATCCTGTAGGATTTCAGACAAGAGGGACTTAAGTGTGTGTCATTCCCACAAATGACCATTGATTATTTCCATCATCTCCGTGCAAAGCGCACACAGAGAGCCAAATCGCTCTGCCCCCTCCCAACATCCCCCTCAGGCCAGGCTCACAGCAGCCCCTCGGGCTGACACTCCCGCTGCAGCCCGCCCTGGGGGACTTTCTCCTTCACCTGTCCTCATTCCAGCCTTTTCCTGAGACTGTTAAAGAACCAGCCCTGCAGCTGCTCCTATGAAGTCTTTCTTTAGGACTCCAACCCTCTTTACTCTCTCCCTTTTTAATTCACGTTTGCTCCCTCATACTGCCTTATACATTCTAAATAGTTTCTTAGTACAACCTGACACATTTTCTAATGTCATGAACTAAACATACTGCCAGAGATTCTATGATAATAATATAGAAGCAATCTTTTTTTCTGTTGCCCATTTCAATATTTTCCTTTCCTAGATCACTTGTATTTTATTATAGTAGACAATCTCTTAACATGATACCAAAAATAATATTAAAGCCTTTGTGACAAAAGGTGTTGGGAGCCGTTGAAGCTGGAAATTGACTTAGGGCATGACCCAGACATGACCTTACCAAAGTAACAAAGAGCACCTGGGTCAACCACGTGAAAAATGCTCCTACAGCCTAGCAAAACAGGAGGCTCCTAAACAATCCAGGCCTGGGTTGCTAGGCAGAGGGGCTAAAACTGACGTCATCCTTCCCTGTGTATAAATAAACCGGCAACATTGGTTGAGCAGTTCCTTTCCTCCCATCAGGAGGATAAGGGCTCCACCTGACTCCAGCTTTCTCTCTGTCTTTATTTTCTTAGCCTCTCTAGGTCCTTCACCCCAAGAACCTTAGGAGCCGCATGGGTCGCGGCAAAAAGGACCAAGCTTTTTCCCAGTGCAAGGACCTTCATTAAAGCATCTCTGACACACAGTCATTCAAGTTTTGCTTGCATACTTTCTGTACTTTTTTTATTCTGAACAACTTTGCTTATTAGAAAATTCTAAGCTGAAATCTGTCTCCCTCTATTTTCTACCAAATGCCCTCAGTTCTGTTTTTGAGATAATTTAGAGCAGGTTGAGTTCATCTTCCACAGGACAGCACAACAGGTATTTGAACTAATTTAATACAGTACTTTGGCAACAGGGCAGACCTGGCAATTAGAAGCAATGAAGACCTCAGCTTGCACCATGTTTTCTGCCCCTGTGCTGAATTTATGCTGTCAATAATTTATGTAGAACAGCTACCATGGGCTAGGAAGTAAGGCGCACATGTCTTTCTGGGAGATTATAGGACACAGGGAAAATGATAAGATCACTCATGTCCCTAAATTTGAAGAATGGAAAATGATTTCACAACGGATGCTTTAGGACATTTTATCCCAACTTGAATTTCACCCATCTTCCTAAGGCGCTAAAGGGTAAGCCCCTGTAGTCACCATAGGCTTATCCCAGTGTGGTTCTGCGTTCTTCCTAGGCAATCATCTTCCGACCACTGTTCTCTCAGAGAATCATTTTTCCACGACGCCTTCTAGAATTCCAACTTCAAAGTTAATAAACTCCCTGAGCCTCCCAACCTTTATACAGAACACTCTCCCCATCTAGGTAGTAGGATTGCCAGTGAGGATAGTATTCCCCCTTCCTTCTCAACTGGAGCTGTCCATTTTCTTATTCACAAATTCCATGGAGTCAGGGAAGTAGGGGTTGATATTCTTTAAGACTCTCTCTGGGTTTTCAGATTTTTCAATTTTGCACTCACTCATTCATTCAATAAACATTAAGTACCTTCTATGTGTCAGGAACATATAGTTCATTAACCCAGAATATTTCTTTTTAAGAGAAATGTGATCCAGTCACAATAATAATGGCAAAGACTTGTGACAGGCCCTCTGTCATAACTTGTCCTTTCAGACCAACTGAAACACTGAGGTAGTAACTGCTGGATAGGTGGGAAGTTGCATTTCTCAGTTTAATTTGCCTTCCTGAAAGAATAAGAACTTTTCTATTACTTTCTCACCAGATTGAGGTGGGATAAAAGTAAAGATAGTAGAAAGGAGACAAGAAAAATCATAATTTTAAAATTGTATATTTTTAAAAATTAATTTTATTGGTACACTATAGATACACATATCATGACATTCCTCATAAGGATTTTGTACCTATACATGATATATCTTGATTCTTCTTTTTTCCCATTTCCCTCCCCTCCCTTCAACCCCTTTCCCTCCTTATTTATAAAAGCTTTGTTTCAATTTTTTCCTTCTATTCTCTATTTTCCTTTTCCTTTCCTTCCTTTCCCCTCCCTGCTCCTTCAATTCCCTTTCCATTTGAATATTTTCTTCCTATTTTGCAGTATCTATCATACATCTTGATCTTTATTAAGAATTTAGGTTTCTCACACCACAAAAACAATGCAGTGTTTAAGTGTGTCTCCAATTTATTTTACTTAAGGGTATGGTTCCAAGGTGCATCCATTTATATAGAAATGTCTTAAGTTTATCCTTCTTTATGGCAGAATAGTATTTCATTGTATTTTTAAAAACACAGATGATCAGCATTTTGGAGGTATCCAAGATTTAGCTATTACAAACTATGCCATTATAAACATGGGTGTACATAAATTGCTATAGTATGATGCTTTTAATTCTTCTGGAAGATACCCAGAAGGGAAATAACTGGGTCAAATGGAACCTCTAGTCTACATTTTTTGAGGAATCTCCACACTGATTTCCACAGTGGTTGCATCAGTCTACACTCCCAACAAAAATGAAGAAGGATTCCTTTTCCCCCACAGTCCCGTTGGCATTTGTTATTGAATGATTGGTTGATAACAGCCATTCTTTCTGGAGTGAGGTGAAATCTCACCATTGTTTTAATTTGCATCTCTCAACTGACCAGTGATGCTGAACATTTTTTCATATATTTATTGGCCATTTCTACTTCTTCATCAGAGAAGTGTCCATTTCAGAGGTCCATTTTTGGATTGAGTCTTTAATTTGGGGGGGATCTGATTTTTTTCATATTTTTCATATTCATAGTCTTTACGTATTCTAGATATTAGTCCCATGTCTGAAGAACATCTGGCAAACATTTTTTCCCACTCCGTGTGGGCTGTCTCTTCACTCTGTTGGTGGTTTCTTTTGCAGCACAAAAGCTTTTTAGTAAGATGAGATCCCAGTCCTTGATACTTTGTGATAGTTTCTGTGTAATTAGAGTTTTGTTCATTAAGTCTTTTCCTACACCTATGTCCTCAAGAGTTTTACATCTTTTATCTTCCAGCATATTTAGTGTTTCTGTTTTAGCATTTACATCTTTGATACATTTTCATTTTAGTTTAGTGTATGGTGAGAGATACGGATCTAGTTTTAGTCTTTGGCATGTAGAAAGCCAGGTTTTCCAGCACCACTTGTTATACAGGCTTTCTTCCAGTGAAGGTGTTTGGCACCTTTGTCAAAGACAGGGTGTCTGAGTGCCTTTGGAGTTGCACCTTTTAACCTGTTTCATTGATCTTCAGGTCAGTTTTTTGGGCAGCACCATTCTGTTTTATCACTGTAGCTTTATAGTATAATTAATTAATTTCAAGGGGCCAGGGATGTATCTCAGTGACACTGGACAAGCCTGGCAAATGTGAGGTCCTGAGTTCCATTCCCAGTACCAAAACAATAAGACCTAAAAAAATAATTAATTTCAAGTCAGGGATTGTGATGCCTCTGGCCCTGCCTTTGTTGCCCAGAATCAATATTCTCAAACTCCTTTCTGGATGCAAGTGTTCTCCTGACACCAAAACCAGAGAAGGAGCCAATCATAAAAGAACTATAAGCTAATCTCCCTAATAAACCCTCAATAAGATACTAGCCAGCAGAATGCAGCACATCATCAAGAAGATTATATACCATGATCAAGTAAGATTCGTCCCAGGGATACAGGGATGGCTCAACATACACAAATCTATAAATGTAATACACCATATCAACAGAGACAAGGACAAAAATCATATGATCATCTCAATAGATGCAGAAAAAGCATTTGGCAAAGCCCAATGCCCATTCATGATTTTAAAAAATCTTACAGAAAATTGGAATAGATGGTCTTTATCTCAATCTAATAAAAAGCCATTTATGACAAACGAACAGCCAGAATCATACTAAATGGTCAAAAGTTGAAAGCTTTTACTCCAAACAAGACAAAGATGTCTACATCACCACACTAATTCAATATAGTTCTAGAAACATTAGCCAGAGCAATTAGGCAAGAGAAAGAATTAAAAGGAATAATGAAAGGAAACAAAGAATTTAAATTATCATTATTTGTGCATAACATAGTCCACATAGAAGACCCAAAAAATGCCACCAAAAGACTTCTAGATTTAATAATCAAATTTAGTTGCATAGTTAGATACAGAATCAACACTGAAAACTCAATAGCATTCCTGTACACAAATAACAAATTCACTGAGCAAGAAATCAGGGAAACAACACCTTTCACAACAGCATCCAAAAAAACGAAAGTCTTAGGAATCAGTCTGATGGAGGAAGTAAAAGACCTTTATGCTGAAAACTACAATACTCTGAAAAAAGAGATCAAAGAAGATATTAGAGAGGAGCAAGGCACCGGCACCTTATGCTGGGGGCAAGCTTGGGCTTGCCCTGCACTCCAGAGGCTCTGAACTCCTCACAGCCAGACTCAAGGTCCTGGTGGTGCCACACTCTAGGGTGTGCTCTGCCAAGCCACCTGGGTCCCAGGGATTCCGACCCTCACCCAGTAGACACACTCTGGGCGTGAGTCCTCACTAACTGCACAGAGGATCAAGCTCTGCCCTGCCCAGTGTCCCAGCACAATCCAGCAGGTGAATGCCTGGCCAGTTTCACAGGACACAGAGGTACCAAACCCAGCCCAGCCCAGAGCCTCAGAGCCACTCATCAGGGAGCAGCCAGCATAGCTGCAGGGCCTTAGAGAATTTGAGCTCTGCCCATTAGAACATAAGGCACAAACTCCATTGTTCAGGGGTGTGGCCATGCAGCAGGTCCTACAGGTTGTGAACTCTGCCCAGCAAGGAGCAAGGCACAGGCACCTTACACCAGGGGCACACCTAGGCTTGCCCCCCTGCTCCAGAGGCTCTGAACTCCTCACCACCAGACTCAAGGTCTTGGTGGTGCCACACTCTGGGGTGCACTCCACCTAGCCGCCTGTGTCCTGGGGATTCCAACCCCCACCCAGTAAGGTGGAAGGTCCAGTGACACACCACAGGGGTATGTCTCTGCTAACCACCTGGGTTGCAGAGGTTCTGAATGCTACACAGCCAGGTTATAGGCCCCAGGAACAAGTTCCAGGGGTGTGACCCTGCTAGCTAAAGGGAGGATACAAACTTTGTCCAGCTCAGTATCCCAGAGCAACCCAACAAGTACATCAGGAGAACACATGGCCAGCCTCACAGACCACAGACCACAAGGATCCAGCACCATAGTCTGGGGGTATGCCCCAGCTAGCCACGGAGACATTGTAGGATTGAAGCTCTACCCAGCACAGTGTTCTAGTGCAATCCATTGGGAGGCTGCCTGCCCAGTCACACAGGTCAGAAGAAAATGACAAAATGAAAGAGCAAGAGGCAGTCTCAATCCCCCAGCCCACTGAGAACAAACCGGAGAGACACTGAAATGGAAGACACTGGGAGTTACACAACTGAACTTTCTGAAATGATAGCAACTGAAGTAAAGAAACAACTTCATGAAGCTATAGAGGAATTCAAATCAGAAATAATCTCTCAGCTAAAAAATGAATGACAATCATTATGAAAGAAATGCTGAGTGTATCTAAAGAAGATAAAGATAAAAAAATTAGAACATAAGGAAATGATGGAAACTTTGAATGAATGAAATAAGAGACAAATAGAATACATGAAACAGATTCAAAGGGAAATTCAGGAAATGAAAAATTCCATTGAAAATTGGTAAAACTGCTTGAATGAAGCTGAAGATAGAGTCTCAGACCTTGAAGATAACAAGGAAGCTTATGATCATGAAAGAAAAGATCTCTTAAAAACAACAAGGAACCAGGAAACAACAATTCAACAGCTGCAAGATGATGCCAAGAGAAATAACATAAGATTAATAGGCATCAATGAAAAAGCAGGGGTCAATACTAATAAGCAGGAACTAGGAAACAACAATTCAACAGCTGCAAGATGATGCCAAAAGAAATAACATGAGATTAATAGGCGTCAATGAAAAAGCAGAGGTCAATGCTAATGACCTGCAAGGACTATTTGCAAAAATAATATCAGAAAATTTTCCAAACATGGGAAGAGAATCTGATACACAGATAAGTCAGGCAAACAGAACCCCAATTAACCATAACCAAAATAAATCTTCACCCAGACATATAATAATTAGGGTATCAGAAATACAAGAACAAAATACTAAAAGCTGTCAGAGAAAAGAAACAGATCACCTATGAAGGAAAGCCTATCAGAATCACGGCAGACTTCTCAACACAAACCTTCAAGTCAAGAAAAGCTTGGAGTGAAGTATTTCAAATCCTCAAAGAAAACAACTTTCAGACCAGATTGATGTATCCTGCAAAATGATCTTTAAAAACTGATGGAGAAATAAGATACTTCCATGACAAAGAACAACTGAAGAAATTTATGGCCACCAAACCAACACTACAAAGAGTACTGAAAGACACTCCAGAAAGAAACAAAGACAACTACAATCTTCAGAACAACAACAAAGGGAAACCACTAAGCAGGGCAAATAATTAAACAGAAAACATAGGAAACCAACAACACAATGATATCACGACAGGGATGAGTCAGTACATATCAGTTATATCCATCAATGTAAATGGTCTCAACTCACCAATAAAAAGAAACAGACTGGCAGAGAGTGTTAAGAAACAAAATAGAACAACATG